>NJDC01006918.1:49868-73150 GCA_002245475.1 Calephelis virginiensis | reverse complement strand
TCAGTTTTTCTGCAATTTCTGTTGTTTACAATAAATAATTAATAAACTTTGAGACAATGGATGATGAGAGATGAGAAGTGGTTTATTTGGTGAAGATCGGACTAGTGGTTTGTGAGTTACACCTACTTAAACGCTTACATTTTTATACACCTCGACGAAGTGGACGTCTTAGATGTCGTCGATTACGTGAATAAACATGAAATTGTATCCAGTATTAAGTATGATAATATGAGTCTTTGGTATAACTTAAAAACCATTTTTAGGATCTTGATAAAAGCTTACATGGGACCACCTCGGAATGACAAAAGAAAAAAATGATTGTCAAATCGCGACGTGGGAATGAAATCGGGATTTGTTTTTGCAGTTATAATCCTCTTAAATTATTATTATAAAAATAGATTATTGCTGTGCCATGGACACGGTCGTGTTTTGTAAGTAAATTTAATTACGTAAATATTGTTTCACAACTCACAGTTCGCGCTTATCGCAATTATTTTTTTTATCTTGAGTTATCAAATAGCTGGTTTTACTTTGGGATGGACATTAAAAAAATAACCTTGCAACATCGAACGGTTTTTTAAGGTTTTTTTTTCGTTTTTGAACTGCTCCCTACTATTAAAACAATTGAAAGGTTTAAGCTCACTAAATATATCAATAATTTAAAACTGCAAAATTCGAATACAATTTGTTCTTATCCACGTCGCGGTTTGATAATTGTCTTTTCGAAAGATAGCTAATAATTCTGAGATGTTTTAACAACATTGCACTTGTAGTTTTACATATTAAAATAATGCATAAATCTTCGTGCGCTTTGAAAAACAATGTTAAAATAAATGCATTTTTAAGTATAACTCAAAATACCCTAATCTGATTATGATAAAAATAAACACTCACCATCGACCAAGTTAGTAATGTAGTAGGAATAATGAATCATCGAAATCGGTTAGTTATTAGACCAGTAATCACGTAACAAACATAACCTAATGGGATTGAAGACCTCCCTTTTAAAAAAAAATAGTTGCCCTAGCATAATTCAAACATATACTACATAGTAAAAAAAGTCGCTTTTCGCTGTCTGTCCATATGTATGCTACGATTTTTACAACCACGCAACTGATTTTATGCTTATTTTTTAAATAAATGAATCTATCATAGAAGTTTGTCCGACCTTCCGAGGCTGCGACTGGCTGCTAGTATTTTATATTCCGAGTATTATTTAGTAGTAGTAGGAGTAGTGTAGTTTCAAGTAATTATTAGTTTCTAAGTAGTATTTTTACTATTCAACAGTTCTTGTCGTTCTTTATTTAAAGACTCGATTTAATGACATTATTTTATGTACATTAGTAATTTATCTTTGGTTTATTCAGCTTGAAGCACTCGAAACAACTTATTAATTTATACTACGTTCCTTGTGCATCTCTCTTCAGTCTTGGTCGCTAGACCATTAAAAGTTAGTCCTCTTGCCAGATCGGCGCTAATTGGTAAACTACTAGCAAATGATGAGCGCTAAACTTTGATAAAACTTAGTTGGAAATCCTGAAAAAGACATCATGTAGATTATGTATAATTTAAACATATTAAAAGTGCTAAAACCGACTTCAATTTCAATATGAAGTCATCTAATGGCCAATTCCAATTACCTATCTAAAGCTGGAAACGTATTATCAGTCGCGGATTACAGACGCGGCTTACATCCGCAACTGATAGGTGTGTACCTTCTGCGGACGTTTTCAGATGACATTTTTTATACAAGAGGAGGCAAACGAGCAACTGGGTCACCTGATGGAAAGTGATCACCTTTGCCCACGGACAACCGCAACACCAGGAGTATCACAGATGCGCTGCCGACCTTCTTGAAGGTTCCTAAGTCATAAGTGTTTGGGAATCCCGCCCTCGATAACTGATTCCACATAGGTGTTATGCGCTGTAAAAAATGTCTTCGGAATCGCACAATTGTAGATCGCCACGCATTAAGATGATAGGCATGATGCTTTAAACTCTGCCGCGAAGTTCGAAGGTGGAAATCAGCGGCTGGAATTAAATCAAATACTCCTCAGAACATTTCCCATCATAGATGCGGTAGAAAACATTGAGGGACCCAACATCTCTACGCAGCGCCAAGGAATCAAGCCGATTAGTAATTGACTGGTCATTGACAATTCGAATTGCTCTTACTCCGTATGAGGCCGACTTTGCACTTTGTATATATATTATAAGCGATGGGTCGGCTTGAAATACTGTCTCGCTTTACTGAGCACACCAAGTTTTTTAGAGGCTATTTTAGCCTTCTCCTCCAGATGACCACGAAATTGAATATCACTCGGAATGTCAACGCCAAGTATACCAAAGCAGGCTGTGGCAGTTAGGGAAAAGTTAGGGAAGCGCGCCAGATATTTTTCGGACTTTCGAACGTACAAGGTTACGCCCACGCCCCGTGTACTTTCAATATTCAGATACTCTGTAAGTCGCGGTTGTCAGGCGCGTCCGATAATTTGTTTCCAGCTTAAGAGATCGCGCTACTTTAGATTAAAGAGATAGAGAGGCAAACATTGTTATTTTTAATATCTAACAAAAATATCTTAACAACAAAACTACAGTAGGTCTATCTCCAACTACGGATACCTGTGTTAGAACGAGTTAAATATCATAATATTTAAAAAATAATAGTAGCCCTGACAAAATCTTTCTTAATGTAGCTAACAACCGTCTATATCGCAGCAGCTTTCAAACAAGAATGTCCGCATAGAAATCGGTCCAATTGTTTAGAAGTTATGCTGCCACTAACGCATAAACACACACATCAAATTTGTAACACCAGTCTTTTTTCATCGGGGGCTAAAAAACCAAAAGTTTATTCAACCATCGATTGTATACACTAAGCTTAAGGAAGTTGCTCATTAATATAAATAGAGTTGAATAAAAGAATTTCTTCCAGTTAACCCTAGGCAGTTTAAATTTAAACTAGAAAAGTAGACGTCTTGTAGCCATTAATTCTAATTTACGAAGATAAAGGCTTTGATGAAGGAAAATGGTTGCAAAGGCTAAAAATATATTAAGCTTGTTTTGTATAAATAATGTTTAATAAAGAAAAGCGATTTTGTCTTTCATGTGATCAAAAAAAAGTTTAAAAACGTTGCAATGAATGAATGAATCGAAGTAGTCACTAATTTTTAAGTACTAAAAAACTTATTCCAGTTAGACATACCTATTTTGATGTAAGTAACAATTAATGATATTTCTAACACATGGAATTTGAATTTCATTAATTCATTATATTTTTTAAATGGATCCCTAAGTAAGGATTGCAATCCGGAAAATCGCATTCGGGTCCAAATGCTGTTTATTTTTCTTAATATTCCCAATTTTTTGACGTCGAGTTGTAAGGGCAAACTCATTATCTACTAGTGGTAATTTTATAAGTAAAATACCTACTGACTAGATTATTACACTGACACTGACAGTCAAAACTAGTTCGTAGTTTGCTTTGCAGCTGCTCGCCCGGATTTTTACCCCAGCTTACTTACTTGTTTTCAAGCCAAGCCCTTTATGGGTAAGGATAGTATCAAGTACTAAATGTCATGATCCTTGTAAACTTTCTTCTTGTTTACTTGTATATTCATTAACCTCTTTATACAAAAACACCGCCCTTGGAATGCCAACCTAGGTCTCCCCGGGTACCTTCTTCCTTCAAAATATTTAATAAATATCTTTGGACAAGTGTCACAGATTGAATGTAACCCCAAAGTAAGCAAATTATATGCTTGTGTTATGGGTGTTAGTCAACGATACTAATACATAGAAATACTTAAATAGATAAAAGAATAAATAAATTTAATATACACCCAGATCCAGAAATGCAGACATCTAAATGTTCATCACACAAATGCCTGACCCGTCGGGAATCGAACCCGGGCCTCGCGGTTGGTTGATATAGTTAGGTGTGTACGCTAGCCACTATACCAACGAGACGGTCGCATGTTATGTCTGTTTCGTAAATCTTTTATCTGTTATTCTTTCCACATAACCCAACGAATTTATCTTATTACTTAATATTGTCTGCAAAATACTTAGTTATTTTCCTGGTATATCATTTTTGTAACAAGTTTTATATAATAGATATCACTGGTTTTAATACAATAGTATGATTTGTACGGGAAAATAAATGAAGTTGTATGTCTTTATTTATTACTAGATGTGGCCTGCGGCTATTCCGCGTGTTTGTTTTTGCTCTCCTGCTCTCGCAGTTTTATGTTGGGATAAAAAGTAGCCTATGTAATTTCCAGTCCTTTACTACCCATTTCCTATTCTAAAACTTTACCAAAATCGCACCATTGAAACTTGAAAGACAAACAAACACATGCATGTAATATTTGATAAAGATTTTTGTATACTTTGTTACTTCTGTACGTATCGGCGTCTGCTATCAGTGATCAATATAAAATTGTCATCAAATATGTTAAGTCTAGGCGTTTTATTATTAACGCTTCATGTGACTGTAGCCTTAACAAAAATAAATAACTTTTGTTATAATTTAGATCTCATTAAAAATTAGTTACTAAGCAAAAACTAATTACGTATAGACTCTTTTATATTATTTTCCTTAAAATAACAATTGATTTTTATTTAGTTACAATTTTTTTAGCATTCTGTTATGCTAATTATATTTTTTTCGTTTTTCTTTAAGAAATAATAGATTCTTTTTTCTTTTACATTCTCAAAATATAATCCTTACAAAGATTTCAAAGTTAGCGGTACATTTAATGAAGAAGTTAAATAAGTCCCAGTTATGTCTTTATTATTGAACTAATATTTACAGTTTGGTAAAGTTTCGCGTGTTTGGATTTAATTTGTCTTCTATACTGATTCTTAAAAAAAACTACTTCGGATCAAACACTGATAAATATATTAATTTGAAATAGATTCCTTATTGATTTAAAACCAATATTAATAACCTATGTAAGTACAGATAGAAACAGTCCTCGAGTTTTGTTGCTAAGATATTCTTGTCAATCAATAAAAAATGACAGCCGTTACCTGGCAACCGATCTAAAATTTCACTATTTCTTATCTTAGATAGATTATTAATATTGGCCGTTATTGATTATTATTAGCGTATGTAATTGGAATCTTGAATCTTAATTTGAATTGTGTCTACTGAACGTAGGTCTACGCCGTAGAGCTGTCGTAGCAATCAGATGCATTCGCCTACATCTCATTACCGAGAACGTACCAACCAAACACGAAACGTCTACGAAGTCTTTCCTTTTGTCATGGTGTAGCGAAACTAAATTCGTTAATGGTGTTGATTCTGTTCTACATTTCAAGTTAATATATTTTGTATACGAAATAATAATTTAAACAAAGCATAACTACAACTACAAAAAAAAATACTTGAGCAATATTTTTGAGTAGGTCAGCAACTTGTCAGCAACTGTCAGCGAGTTGGTATTCACTTTTCGTCGGCGAATCAGCTGCCTGTTTGCCTCCACTTCTAAAAAAACAAATTCAAATTAAGAACCTTCGCTTTTTTGAAAGTCTGTTAAAAAACGAAACAATGTATTTATTTAATGTTAGTACATTATTTAACATGAAGTAACTTGCATGTTTCATATCGCCATGTTAATTGTTATGGACTAGATTACTTCAAAAGTTTAGTTGATAATATAATCTTTATTGCACTGTAATAGGTATAGGCGATAACAATGGTAGTTTTGTTGTGCGCTCACGAAACTTATTTTAAATTTTCGCTATCTCCTTCAACATATGTAATAGAAAGAGACAAAATACTTTAAGTACTCTCAGATTATTCTGTCCAAGACATTTCTACGGACGTTTAATCTATTTCTCGGAAAATGTTCAATAAAAAGGTCGCAATTTGAAAAATCCGGACTAATCTAGACTGTCTAAAATGTTGTATCCTTTTTGCTTCGTTTGAAAAAGATAGCATCGATCTAAAATAAGTTTTGTTTGTATACAGCAAAATCATCACCAATGGTGATATGTTATATGAAGGTGAGAGACTCAACTTAAACCTGGAGTACTTTAGTCTACAGCTACTAATAAGTTTCATTTTCATAGTTTAGTGTTATAGTGTAATAGTGTTGGCCGTTTACTACAGGAGGCCTTTTGGTTGGCCTTCCAGTTCGGGCAACTTGAAACTCTCTTTTTAAAATCAAAACGTTTTCCAGGATTAGATACATGTCGGTTAACAATGGGTTCCTGCCACCTATCACTTTGTGAGATTATAATACTTGTACCTTCGGCTAATCGTGAGTGCTCTGTTTATACCTCATTCTTCTTCCTCCAGGATAGGGGTGTGAACTTGATTTTATTAATAGTACAGTTAATCGTTAAACAGCGAGGTATGTATACAGATAACGTTTGTAGTCAAGTCACGTAGGCACTTGTGCGCCTCGTGTCTCTCTTTTATTGATATCAATAAAAAATGAAAAATTTAAGTGTGTAAATTTTGGAGAATGATAGTCAAGTTACATTAAAGCGTTTATGGTGTAAAAAACAGGAGATTCTTGTCTTGTTTTTATCGAGGGTAGTTTTAACAGTCTTCGAAACTGACGTATTTATATGAAAAGAAAAATGAATGTCGAGGAAACTAGGCAGGTGTGTAAGTATAGCGAAATTTAGTACTTAATACTTTGCCTAATTCGTAAGGGACTTATCGTGAAGATATGTATATATGAGTGTTAAAAGAAGAAAGAAGGCAGAATAAACATAGTTCACATGAAACAATTTTTATCTTAACATTTTGTTAAACACAAATTGCTGTACTTAAAGAATTTCCCATCTGGAAAATGTTATCCAATGGTCTGGAGATAAGTGCGGTAACTAACCAAGAAAAAACTACATCCTTTGACATAAGAGCACAAAATTATGGCATTTCCCGTGAATGGAGGGAAAATTCATGCAAAGCAAGGCTGATTACCCAAAGTACCGCTTCAGGTTTCGAGCTCCGGCGGGCGCTGTTCAGTGCTTGTTCCAGTTTAATCCATAATCCACGTGTGATGTGAATCCAAAACGATCCGCTTAACGATCGATTAATGTGTCTTGTATTAGTTATAGTTACAAGATACATTGCCTAACTTTATAAACATATTATTTGTTTATTCTTACAACTTTAAAACGAATGTTTTTCTTATTGTAGGTAGAGCTGCTTATTTCAGATTGAAATAGTGTTCTAATTTTTTTTTTACTTTAAGCCGGAACATCACAGGCTTTGTTGTTAGAAAGAAGAATTTATCTATGACAACATCTAGTTAGTAAAATCCACCAATGAAGGAAATCAGGAACAGTCAATGTATGGGGAGAGGTGACAATTCTTTTGATTCTTATGTTTTTTAATAATTTTTAGAAAAAAAAATCAATGAAACTTATTGTAAGTTAGTCTTTGCAGAAGAATTAACACCCTTGGATATCTTCTTAGACATATTGTTCTCATCGAATTAGTCAAAAGTAGAAATAGTGTAGAATAAAACGCATAATTTGACAAGTCCGATTCTTCTTTTATACGATGAACCAGGAAATGAGCCAACACCCCACCTGATAAAACCTCTTTCCATCTGGTGGGGTTATTGTTGCCTACGGACATCTGCAATAATAGGTAAGTCGCTAGTAATAAGTAAGTAAGTAGTTAAAATGCGTTCCTAACTCTTACCGTTTTATTAATAAACATGAACTAGTGTAGGAGTGAAATTACTTTGATATTATAGTCTGTATCACAATGTAATAAAGACTATAATACTAGGTTGAACCTAGGTGCACTTTACTCCGTGTTTATGAATAAGATGGTAAAAGTAGAGATAAATGCGCCTTTAAAAATCATGTAATATTTTTTGGGAAATCTGACTCAGGAAGGAAAGAATTTATATTTCTGTTGTTTTATGCACAGTACCACTCTCCACGTTAAAGCCCTGTACCAATATTGCAAATATTTTTTAACACTAAACCTAACAAGATATTTTACTCGTAACTACTCGACTGTGTATAAATAATAATATGTCCTTCGCCGTCCATATTTTCAAGGGTTTCAGGTTTCATTATCTTAAAAGCATTGCCTCTTACACCCTTGTCAAAAACTTAACGCTTGACGTATATTGAGTTGTCGTTTTTCTCCTCCCGACGGTAACACCTTAAGCTTTGCTATTGACATAAATATGTAATAGACTATTTTATATAATGGCAAACTAACGGAAGGATGTCTTGATGGCAGGCGATACAAACAGAATTTACATTTGTCATTGTCGCCACTTGGTGGAATTCCATTACTTACATATATTAAATATCATTTGTACTTTTTCACAATAATATTTTACGATTACATTTTTTTATTGATTTTTGATTTCACGCCCTGTTGTTTAGAGACAGCCGAGTCAAATATAAACCGTAGATTTTATAGGTGCATTACTGTTTCTTGGCTGGGATGCTAGGCCTATTGTGCCAATCTGCCGGCTACCCTGCCGTTCGCACCTGCACCAGACACCGTCATTTTGGCGGCAGGAAAGGTAAAGCAGTTGATACGCGGGTAAGTTGCTGCACAGGTCTCAATACTCTACCACTGTACACTAGTATAGGTCGCTTCTTACAAGTTGCGGGCGCTAAGGCAGATATGTTCTACACAGAAGAACCGGATCAATACGGGCGAAACTGGGCTTCGGTAGCATAGCATCTACAGAGCCATTACACTTTGAAATTTTAAGAACATTTACTATATTTACTCTTCGTAGTTCAAGAACATATTAATAACAAGATTAGTGCTATCGAATGTCTCTCTTGTCTAGACACCGCTATTGGACTTTACATCACGATGCCATATTATGGGACTTGATGTCTTCGGTTGTACTTCTTCTGGTTTATGGCCTTGAAGGTACTATAATATATCACAGTAATTTAAAGTGCCCGTCAACTTAGCCTAAGTTTGTTATACACAAGCTTAAGGTTTAGTTCACTCTGTTAGTTTGGTCACGTAACTACTGAATTTCGTGTTACTGTGTGCATGCAAATTACATTGGTTCATATTGGAAATACACGCTAAGACTTTAACTATTTAAAACGTATTTATGTGTGATTATATATTTTGACTTTACTGAAGTCTAATTACATAAGTTTGTAAAAGTTAATATTTTTTTTATGATAATTGACAAGCAGACGGATTTCCTGATGGTAATAAATTCACGCCGCCTAGAGACACCAAAGATGGTAATCGTGCGTTGCCAACCTGAGGCCGGGATATTAGGCCTTGAGCAAAAGTAAGTTTACCGGCTACATTACCCTCCGAACCGGAACACGTCAACGGGAAGCATTGGACGTTATATGTAAGGCGGTTATACCAATCCGGGCGAGTCGCTGCAAAACTCTACCACCTATGCCACGGTGTAAGTGACGGTAAGCCTATGCTCGCCTTTTACGAGCTGCCTGGCAGGAAGGTAGATGGTCTATTCTGCAAAGGAGCCCGTACCAACATTCTCTACCAAGTAATCGTGGTTTTACCTTTTTATGTATATAAATAAATCCCGATTTCCTTAGCTATCGCACCACGCGTGAACGGATGGACCATTTTTTGAAAATTCGTTTTTTTGTTGTTTTAGTTACCGGGGGACGTTCATATGAAGTAAAACTTATAAAATGGGAAAAATTAAATGATTTTTCCCATTTACAAAGTACAAGTAATGTTAAACGATATGAAAGATCACCCGGTCAATTAGCTTATAAATGAAATGTCCTAATGCGGGTAGGACCGGCCATTGAAGTATTTCGTAGTAGCAAGCATAGTTTAGAGATATACATGGTGCCACAATAAGGAAGACAGACCTTGGTGGCCATGCGCATTGTAAAAAATGCGTTTAGGCGTTAGGTAAGTACAAACAGGGTTGCTCATACCTATAAAAAATAGTAAAGGTTTAGGAGAAAAGCAAATGTTTTTTTTTCAGTTAGATTTTTTTAAATAGTGTCTAAGGGTTTACTGTGGCACCCTGTATACTGATTAGCAAGGAAGTAGTAGTGTAAGTACAGTAAGAAGTAAGTAAAGTAAGAACAGTAGAAATGTGATATTTGTTTGGATATTCCAAAATATTTTTTTTATGTAATTGGAAGGCAAACAAGCAGACGGATTTCCTAATGGTGAGAAATTCTCGCCGCCTAGAGACAATAAAGATGGTAATGGTGCGTTGCCAACCTGAGGCCGGGATGTTAGGCCTCGAGCAAAAGTAAGTTTACCGGCTGCCTTACCCTCCGAACCGGTACATGTCATGACGTAATGGCTGCAGGAATAGGTAAGGCGGTGGTACCAATCCGGGTGAGTCGCTGCAAAACTCTACCACCTAGTCAGATGTCACGGTGTTAGTGACGGTAAGCCTATGCTCGTCTTACGAGCTGCCTGGCACAGGAAGGTCTATTCTGCAATAGTACCCTGACCAAGACGGGGAAAATATAGAATTAGAAAATTGTTTACAAGAGGCACTTGTGATGCGTCTATACGTAAACCATGCTTGTACATGTTGTGCACAAGCAAGATTATTTTTGTTTCTTGTATTGACACAGTGTATATCACAATTCCTTTTAAATTAACACATATCCTTGTGGACATACATTGAAATTTCGAAGATAAAATGGAATGCTACAGTTAGAATTTTGATTTCTTTGAATTCGTCGTCATGGTAAACTCTAGGGTTAAGGTCATGAATTGCCCTTATCGCTTTCTTTTGTAAAATAAGTATAGTATTTACTTTGACGTTATTCCTCCAGAGAAGGATTTCAAAAAAAGATTATTTGCATTGAACCAGTGTAGAACTTTAGAAATTCTATTGTTCGTTTCGTCATACTTAGTTGGCTTTTCACTTCATATTAATAGACAGTAAAAACATTAAACAAAAATCGTCCAAGAATGAAGCCTTGGAAGACACCCATCGTACCAGCAGTACCTGTCGATTATTTACCATTAATCTCAATTTTCTTATCGGCTAGGGATACACCTTATTTACAATGTCAGTAGACTTGCACAATTGGCCTATCTATGCTACGTTTATCTGTCACCATCAGAAGATCCGTGTACGTGTTCACTAACTTATCACATGTGTGTATATATGTATATTTAATTTAAGTAAATACTGTAATATTTGTATTTATGTATGTAAATGACTATATTTATAGAATACGTATTTTTCGTGTAATATTTTGATATATTATGCTAAGTATTTTTCTTGGTATATATGTATTGTTATGTATTTATTATGCTACCTAAAATAAGGTTAAAATGTGTTTTCAAATGTTTAGTTATTGTTTTTTTTTCTTTGCACCCCATTTAATTATTCTTTCTAATAAAGTTAGGTTGACTGGTAGAGAATGCCATGTAGCATTAAGTCCACCTTTGTACACTATAGTGCATGAATTTTAAATGAATTATAAAAAAATTAATAAAAAAGAAACAGCAAACAGACAGACAGTTCTCCTGATATTAGAAGCAAGCGTGGCCTATATATGCTAAAGGCACTTACTTCTAGCCAATATTTAAGGCCTATTGTGGACACCTGCCGGCTACGTTATCTTTCAAGCCGGAAAATCACACTATGTTAATGGCAAAAGGTACAGGGGGGTTACTATAAGCTTACTACTAATTGCCCATTTAATCTATGCGGAAAATGACTGACGTAAGCTCGTAGATTTCTTTGGATTGATTGCATTCAAAATTGCGTTTCGATTTTTTCGCACGGAATCATTTTGAATGTATGTGTCGAACCATAAGGACGTATCACGTTACATAAACTATTAATCTACTTTTATTCAAATGACGCTCATAAAATCGGGCTTAGGTTTGAAACTACACATACGCTTCCATAACGAAAATGTGTTACATTTCTTATAATAGCAGTTATATTTAAGGTTCAGAGATGCGCCCTATTTAACATATTAAATGTTTTCAATGAAACTACAGCTTTTTTGAAAGGTACAAAATGTATTTTTATATTCCCAATCCACAGTATCTCAAATATAATAGAAGCATTCGTCAGGTAAAATCAAAAGACTGTGGAGTAATGCTCCTTTCTTTAAAAATTTGAAAATATAATTTTTTATTAAATGTATTTGTATTACAAATTATTGGCGTAAAAATACATAAAAGTTTAAACAAGGTACTCGTGTATTTCGACGGACTACTGCATTTATCGAGTTTTATCATATGTGCATACTTAAGCCCCACTAATCGTCAACGCTCAGATTTAGGGCAGAATAGGGTTAGGGATCTGGCGACCTCCGAATGGTCTAGGTCTGAAACATCATCACGCCCATATCCCCGAAGTGGTAGGCAGAGGTACAACCAGGACACCCACGACTAGCCGAAGACACTCAATGTGATAGGTGGCAACCCTATCGCCAACCGGGCACATTTCAAATCCCAAGCAACATTTTTTTTATTAGAAAATTGAAAAAATCAAATTTTCTTTATGTTACCCGACCCGGGATTCGAACCCGGGACCACATGCAGTCAAATACAACAATTGAACCGCTAGACCACAGAGGCGATACACTTTACTCCTGTATAGGAGTAGTTATCATCGATATGGAAATAATTATCTATGTGTTTCTCCACTGATTGTTTATTCTCATTATATTAATTTCTATTTTTGTTTGTTTCAGGTACGTTCGCGCCCTTCACTAAACAAAACTAACGTAATATTTGTATCTTCACGTAATATTTGAAAAACTAAAATAACAACAAACTGCTGACCTTTATTCAATCCCTAAACAAATACGAAGTTAATTCTATTTGTATCGGCCATTACAGAAAAGCTTTATTTGTTTACTGATTTATCATTTATCAATTTCAATTAGGTTTAATGTTCAGACAACTTACAAGTTTTTATTTCGCTTACTCCAAGCATGACAGTGATTAGCTGTCGCGCTTGCACGTGCTGTAAATTTATTATAGAAATACGGAATTAAACCTTTTTTGCGAAAGCCTGGTTAAAAATCCCAGTCTGCCATAGCTTTGGTGTTGTAATAAAGACCAAATCTTTATTAGTTAGTTTGTTGTTAATTTATTGGCTTTTTCAGCAGCAGAAACTATACAGGTAAAAGTCAATACTTAACCATTTTTTGAAATACCATATACCAATAACCATTTTCTGAAAATGTGTTTTGTTTCGAGTAGTGTTTAGATTATGTAATCAACTGTAAAGAAAATAACACTAAAACGATCTCATTATGGTAAGACACAACCACAGCTTGTTAGTGTAAAGTACGAGTCTACCGGCCACCTATGGGATAGGATTAGAACAGGACATTGCCATCATAGCGACAAGAACAGGAAAGCGTTGGATCTCTCGGATAAGTTGCTGCACACTCCGATCAATGGAAAGCCTAAAATAGCCTGTTACTAGCTCCCAGGTAGGAAGGCTGATTTTCTTTTCTAGACCGGCCACCTCGTACCATGACGGGGAAAGCAGTCTATTCTATACTCGTAATTATGTCAGAAGGTCGTCTACAAAGATACAGTCTCGAAATAAAGTGTTAATTGTAGTTTCTATTAAATTATAAATGTATGTGAGTATTTGACTCAACATACATATACTAGTACCGCAATTAACTCTGAAATTATGACAATATCCGTTAATGGAGTTACAGTGCTAACTAGTAAGGACAATGCTGAAATAAAGTAAGTTGATAACAAAGTGTTTCTATTACATTAAAACACTCAGTGAATATTTTACCTGACAACATTTGTATAGAAGTATCGCAGTGAGCTCAATATTTAATAATATTGTGTCTGTTGTACACTAACTGTTTTGGTATATTGTTAAAAAAACTGGCTAAGTACAAGTCGGACTTGCGCACCAAGGGTTCCGTTCACACCGTTTTATTATATGATGTAACTGAAAATGTACGGTTTTCGCTATTTGTCCCTTAACTTGACCCTTAGAAGTTGTTTCATGACAAATTTCAAGATTCTAAGTTCATGGGAAGTATCCTGTAGAATTTGGTTCCATTGCGAGTTCAAAAAATCTGCGGACATTTGCTGCTTTTCAACTGTATTTTTTATTGCATTGGCATAGAAGCTCAATTTTTTCACATCTCCAAAGCTAGATACACACAGGTGTTCCTGAGAACAAACAAATTGATCCTTTAAGGGTTTCGTTTTTTCCTTTTGAGGTACAAAACCCTAAAAACTTCGAATACAATAAAAAAAGAAAACTGAATTAAATTAAGGTAAATAATAAAGTGTTTTCGTTACATCAAAACATTAGACGAGTATTTTATCTGACATGTACGTAGTAGTACCGCAATGAACTCGGTAATTATGTCAATTGCGGTCTATAGAGTTACAGTGCCGTGAACTGTTTGAGGAGAATGCGACCTTAAAACGCGACGACCTGCGAGCGCTTCCCATCTGATAGCGAAATTTCAGAACTACATTTCACTTTTATTCAAAATTTGCCGTCGATGTATAAAACTATACCGTTGTCTTTAAGTAGGTACATAGTTTAAATATCGATGATTTGCATAAATATTTAAAAAAATCGATTTTACGGTTATTTTCGATGTGATAAACTACGGCGCAATGAAATCTCACGTTTTGAGTAGAGCAGATTAGCACAGCATAGCATTACCCCGTGTCGGTCCAGGCTCCTTTGTAGAATAGATCATCTGCCTTCCTGCCAGGCAGCTCGTAAAAGGCGAGAATAGGCTTACCGTCAGTAACACCGTGACATCTGACTAAGTGTTAGAATTTTGCAGCGACTCACCCGTATTGGCAACACCGCCTTACTTTTTCCTGCCACCATAACGTCACGACTTGTTCCGGTTTGGAGGGTAAGGTAGCCGAAATACTTACTTTTGCTCGACGCCTAACATCCCGGCCACAGGTTGGCAACGCACCATTACCACCCTTGGTGTCTCTAGGCGGCGTGAGATTCTTACCATCAGGAAATCCGTCTGCTTGTTTGCCTTCCAATGTCATAAAAAAATAGGGATATGACGATCTATTTACTTACAGCTAGTGCAATTCAACTACCCGGTTACATCCTCTAAACCGAGCGAGTGGAGACCGAGAGCGAGTATTTATGTGCTTGTAGGACATAATCAAATTGACAACTCTATTTGAGAAATGTTAAATATTGCACTACCAGGTAATGGGGTCGTTACATCCCTGCGCCTACTTCTATACAACTCATAAGATATACTTGACAAAAATATCAATAAAACTTACAAAATGTGGAGAGTGACAACTTGAAACTGGAATACGACAGTAGCGTGAAATGACAGTGGGTCACTTGTGAGTCACTTCAGGATTTTTCTACTTGGACTAGTAAAATAAAATAAAATAAAAATGAATGTTAACTAGTACTATAAAAAAGTAAACTACTGTTTTTTCTAATAACTGAACATAAATTAAATTCTAGCTCTCAGCTCTGATAGACACCTGGCTTCAGCTTCAGTGAATCGCGCGACGGAAAATTAACTCAGCCGCCATTTTGAAAGGACGTATTTTTAATTAAAATGTCCGTAAAGCTTAAAGACCGGCTACTTGTTCTGGTCAATACGCTCAGGACTTTTAATATTATGAGAGTTCTTGGGAGTTCTTCCCTCTTTTCTTCATTGAATCGTAGGAATAAAAATTATATGATTTAGATTCAGATAACGATGACAATTTTTTGTGCTTCAACTTTAACGCTTTTATTTGTGACTAGCTGTCCCGGCGAACTTCGCTCCACCCATTATGTTTCTATGGGAAAATTTAAAATGTTGATTTTGTTTGTTTTTCTCCCAGTTTTACTACTAACTACTGCTACTTAACATACTAAAACTTAACGTTTTTTTATTTTACCGTTTAAAACGCATGGTAAAATGTAAGAAAGTGAAAATTTGTAAGAAATTGTTATTGTGTTACGGATTTATAAAGCCACTAGCAGTTTCACGCAGCTTCGCCTGCGTAACTTGGCTTCTACTGCACCGATTTTGATGAAACAAAGCCTATGTCACTCAGGGATAATGTAGCATTCTAAAAGTGAAAGAATTTTTGAAATCGGTCCAGTAGTTTTGGAGTCTATTCATTTCATACAATCAAACAAACAAAAAATCAAACCTCTTTATAACATTAGTATAGATAAATTCAACATTAACATCATTCAAAAACTTCTCACACTCTTAAAACTTAGTTTCACGAAAGTAAACCTAAGAGCTACGATACGGCTGAATTAAAATCTGTTAAAATTAATGACGTCTTAGCAAAATTCTGTAATGTGAAAGACAAATAATTATACCTCGCTAATCCAAACTTCCAAGTTCGTATAATCCACATACTGCATACTGCTTAAATTCTGAAAGGGTTGCCATCTTCAAATTATTCTAAAAAAATATATCTAAATCCGCCATAAAGTTACTTGTTCCGTTAGTTATTTTAGTTTTTTTTAAATAATTTTAGGAACTAGAATGTTTGCTTAAGTTTTATTTAATATTAGACAAGATAGTTGATATAGAAATTGCGAGAAAGTTTGCTTGTCGGAAAAATCACAACCATACATTAAAAAATTGTACACATAATATATAGCAAATGAGAGATGTACACTGTAATGATATGCCCTTACAATGTTAATGTTCCAGGAAAACCAGTTATTTATCATCAAAACGTATCAAACAGATGTGAAAATATTTGCAACTATTAGCTGTCAAACAGGTGAAATCGGAGCGGTGGTCTTGTAAAAAATAAGTGTTTTCTTTAACTTTTATCTTAAGTCTCAAAAACTACTTTTTGTAGTTTATTTTTGAAAACGATGTTTTAGAGCTGTTTGACATGTACAACCGTGACGTTGGCAACCCTAGTTCAACTATTCGCTTAAACCTAACGTTACACATGTCGGCACAGTACGTCGCATATTTAATTAACCACCTTTTGTAGTTGTTGGGTAAGCAGGATTTAAGTTAAATATGTACCTAACTACAGTTGCGAACTTAATATTGTATCTTGGTGAGATTCTACAATCTTATAGTTGCGATTAAGTTCAGTTTAAACAACTCTCGACTTTGAGTTTTATCGCATATTGTTTCAAAACGATGGTTTTAAAATTCATGCCACCTTTACTGCAACTTGACTGTTCAGCGCGGTGAAAATGTATGCCTGCGCCTGCTGTTTTGTTAAAACGGCGCAAGGCGCTGGCGCGAATGTTCGTGTTGTCATGTTTGTGTACGGTAGCGCAATAAATGTATATTGTATTCTACCACATAAATGGTAGTACTTTCATACTGATAATTAAAGCAATTTGTACAAAATAATTCCCTAACCATTCATTCAACCCAAAATACTCGTATCAAAAATGCACAACGTTAATATTCAAGTTTTCACTTCTACCGGCACATCCGCAGTGCAACCCGTCGTTTTTTTGTTGTTAATGATGTGTGGTAAGTTTTAGTCTGCCAATAAATGTTTTCTTAGTGTCTTCGGCTTGTTGTACCTCTGCCTACCTGTTCGGGGATATGGGCGTGAAGATACTTTTTTTTTAATAAATGTTTTCTTGCTTTCTTATCTATGAGACTGACGGTTGATCGTTTGGCGATAGGTTTGCCACTTATCACGTTGTGGTAGTTAGTGGTAGTTCAGTTTAGTGACTAGTCGTGGGTGCCCTGCTTTTGCCTCTCCCTTTTACGCGATATGGGTGTGAAGATATCTTACTTTTTGTCTATGAGACGTTTTCTTCGAAGCTTGCAAAAAAATGCTTATAGTAAATAAATATATTATATAATCAGTGAAAGGGACAATCATCAAAAAATATACTTAATTAAAAACTCTGACACCAATCCTACGGCGGGATTGACCACCGCCTTTTATTATATTATATATATAGTATTCCCGCCGAGTTGTAAAACCTAGTCACCGTTAAAGTGTTAGTGTGTAATAACTTAACAGTAGTAAAACTGCAAAAAAAACCTCTTCAATTTCAATATTATGTAAGTCATCTACGAACACGAAACTTAATTATTTTCATTTTCTTCATGGGATCTATCATCAAATTTAGACTTGGTGTCAATAGAACCACATCTGAAGTAGGTACGCTCTTTCAAATAAAAAACGAATTTTTAAAAACTGTCCAGAAATAACGGAAAAATCTGACTACATTCATACAAAAAGTATAAGAATCTAACATGTAACCTCTTTTTTTTTAAGTCTATTGTAAAAAAAAATATGCTTGTTACGAGATTACACGTCCAATAACAAACCGATTTTGATGATCATAAACAAAAAATAAGCATATGATAAACAGAAAACAATGTATGTAATTTAGATGGACAATCTCGGAATCTTCTTTAAAAAATATTAAAAAAAGGATTATCAAGTCGCGTATTACCTAATGAAGTAGCTAGTCAGCTTTTGCAGTTTCACTGTGATTATTATTATGGACAGCTCTTGTTTGGAAATGGATTACGTGCATCACTAGAATGTAGCGCTTAATTCCATTATGTCTTGAAAAAAAAGTTAAATGTAAAGTGATTTTTCATTTTCAGGCACTTATTTTATTAGTATCAATCGGAAGAATATTGCATTGGCATGAAGTGGCACGTGTGGACTCATTAACTAAAATAACTGTCGCAAACTCATACTAGCCGCTTTATAGTTGGCGTCTTTCTAAATATAAACCTGTTTGTCTGTGATTATTGACCTAAATAAAGTCGCCCGATAGTTATGAGTTCATTATACTATAATGATACGCTCAACAAATTGTAGAGAATTACTCTAATCATTTTTTTATTTCAAATTTTACTGGTGTAGGTGGCTTCACCCATGTGATATTAAAGTTCTCCATTTTTTTATCGAAGAATGAAGTACCTTTAGAGATTACTACACTTAAAAATTTGAAGTTCACTTTAAAAAAAATAGACGTCATGTAAATGTAATTTAGCAAACACACCACATTACTAGCCAAGGCTTCTTAAAAAGGTCGAAAAAAAGTTATGTTTCCGCCCGGGATCGAACCGGGGGCCTTCTGCGTGTTAGGCAGATGTGATAACCGCTACACCACGGAAACTTATGTGCTACAAACTAAATTAACGTTCATAATCAATATGTCTAATATCATATATATTAAGAATTTCATAATATATCAAGATCATATCAAACAAGCAGATGGATTTCCTGGTGGTAAGAAATTCACGCCGCCTAGAGACACCAAAGGTGGTAATTGTGCATTGCCAACCTGAGGCCGGGATGTTAGGCTTCGAGCAAAAGTAAGTTTACCGGCTACCCTACCCTCCAAATCGGAACACGTCATGACGTTATGGCGGCAGGAATAGGAAAAGCGGTGGTACCAATCCGGGTGAGTTGCTGCGAAACTCTTCCATCTAGTCAGATGTCATACGGATACGGTAAGCCTATGCTCGCCTTTTACGAGCTGCCTGGCAGGAAGGCAGATGGTCTATTCTGCAAAGGAGCCCAGAAATAATCTGTACCCTCATTTATATTTAACTTGTAGTGTTTGCCATACTTTAGTATACCTTTAGACTATTTAAATATATTAACAAATGTTGACGTTTTTTACTATGTTTTGGTCTAGCGATGCTTATTTTAAATATACTAAACATATAGGAAAGTTTTTGCTACTATTTAAACATAAACTTTTTTAAGTTAGTGTAGGATTGTAAATGTTAAATACTACTAGTATTGTTCTTCTTGAACGAATTGTCAAGTGCCGATGTATGTACATATACCAATCCATTATTATTAAGAAGTACGGTCTGCTTAATTTCAAACTTAATGTGGGGTTATTATAATTTTTAATAATATCTATACTTTTGTTACCCCTTTTTTTTGTCGCCTCTGTGGTGTAGCGGTTCAGTAGTTGGATTTGACTGCATGAGGTCTCGGGCATGAATCCCGGGTCGGGCAACAAAAAGAAAATTGGGTTTTTTCAATTTCCTAATAAAAAAATAATTGCTCGGGATTTGATATGTGCCCGGTTGGCGATAGGCTTGCCACCTATCACATTGTGGGACTTAGTGTCTTCGGCTAGTCGTGGGTGCCCTGGTTGTGCCACTGTCTACTACGTCGAGGATATGGGCGTGAAGATACTTTTTTTTCTATACTTTTTTACGGTTAAATATAATAAAATTACAAATTGTTTCGATTCCTCTTGGAATAGAAATTAAAATGGCCGCTGAAGATTCGTACTCGAAAGATATACCGTATTATTGTTCGAGTTTTAGTGACGCTTGCTGCGCGTTTTGATAGCGACATTAACATCCGTGTGTCGGTAGATGTCGGCCATTCGTTATATAAATCGGCTGAACCATATTATATTGGCTCGGTAATAGCGTCATTTGTTGTGAGATTATCCATTTAATAGATTTGATGCGAAAATGTTTATGATTCATGGTATTATAAATTTATAAAACCTAATCGTATGTATGCAATGAGTCATATTTTATAAAGATATGTCGTTTTAATAATATATTTTTTATCTACTAACAATAGATTTATCACGTTTAATAAACTCTAACCGACATTAAGGCGGAAAAGGCGAAAACTTTTAATACAAACATAATACAGTCCAATTCTAGCGCTATTACTATAATAGTAATAGCGGTAGAACTCACCCATACCAATATTATAAATGCGAAAGTCTGTCAGTCTGTCTGTTCTGCTTTCACGGCTAAACCGCTGAAACAATTATGAAATTTTATATGCATGTAGCAAGTTCAAACATAGGCTACTTTTTCTTCCAATGTCAAATCCCAAATAACTTAATTAGTGTGCGGGATAATTAAAATGTGAAAATTGTGACGAATTTTTAGTGTATAAAAGTGTTTAAATGTATATTTTAATGTAAGAATAACTATGTAAAATAAGTAGTCTATTTTCTTAGTATTATGTGTTAAAACCGTACAGTAGAGGCCTTTATCATTGCATTGTATAACAGTAACTTCATTTGTCTTTAAAAAATAACATTAAGACTCACTGTACTTTGTAGTATTAAAATATTAAGTTTTAGGACCGTGGCTCTCCATACGGTACCACCCCGTTGGATGGGTCTCTTAGGTGACCGCGGCTCTCTGTAAGGTCCAACCGTAAGACAGCTAGTACCTTAAGTAAAATTTATGTTCTAATTTGTGATTGGTCAATATAATGTATTCTGATTGGCTAGCCAATCACATTGTAAGCATACTAGCGTAGAAAATCATATAAAATAACGCATTTTTTGGTAATAAATTACATTCAAAAAAGGCAAGCTAAGAAGATTGTACTCCTCTACAAAATAAAGAAGCTTCAACTAAATGCTGTTTTCTTCACCAATCCAGCTATAGTACACAATTAGGACATTAAAGGTTGTATGAAAATCATGTCAAAATCAAAATCATAAATAGACGAATCCAAAATGTGTTTGTAAAACTATTTTGAAATTTGCCTTTATAGAAACAACATTGTTTTTATACGTCCGAAATCGTCATAACGAAAAAACGATATTGCTATTTAAACTTAAAGCTATTTTACAGTGACGATGTTGTTAGCATAACAGTTTGATATCGAAGTTATTAAGCTCTCCCGCGGGAACCCGTTTAGATATTGGGATAAAAGTTAGCCTTTGTCACTGTCCAGTCGCCTATCTCTACATACCAAAATTATAACTTAACATCGCTCGTTAGCGACTGACAGAATGTAATAGAATTTTAAAATGTAGTAAGTGTCAAAAAAATGTTCATACATAACTTTTGGTGTAGACATTACTAGTGGCCCGCCCCGGCTTCGCACGGTTATGAAATATACATATAAACCTTCCTCGTCAATCACTTATCTATTGAAAGGAACTGCATCAAAATCCGTTGCGTAGTTTTAAAGATTTAATCATACAAAGGGACATAGGGGCAGAGGAAGCGACTTTTGTTTTATACTATGTAGTGATTACAGTTAATTTCATGGATACCATTGGTAATTTTAGAAAGAAAGAAAAGAAAAGAAAGAAAATATATTTACTTGCGGAATATGCGTGTTGAAGTTGTTACAAAATTGTTTAAGCTTTCCAACATATTCTACCACATTGTGGTGTGCAAATATTATAATATTTTTAAGTGATTATTTAATTATAAACACAATGTTTTGATATTCATACAACGAATGGTTTTATTCTTATTACAATTTGAATTATAACTTACAAACAATTTTAAAATGGTAATAAATATAACCTTGTCTACCTTAAACTACCTTCTGTGGTTTAGGAAACAGATATAAAAATCTTTCAAGAAGCTTTCGTTTTTTTTGTTTGGTAATGTTGCACATTTACTCGAGTACATATATAAAATAACTAAAAGCTTCTATTTAATGTCTCTTCTTGAAATTTACATTTAGTAAGTACCATTACTTACATACTTACATAATTATAGCTAATTTTCAAAGAAAAACTTCAGCTGTTATGGCCCTGATGATGCATAAATAGCAAAACTGGTTGACTAAAATACGTACCCATGGTAATAAAAAATGTGTTGTGGAAAGTATAAGGAAAATCAATAAGTTGTGCCTAATATACAAATTCGTCAAGAAATAAAAAACCGTTAGATTAGATTACCACAAAATTAAATATCGTCAATAAATAACGATTGATCGATTTCCAAAACAATTTATGACACAGGTTTGTAAAATAATGGGATAGGCCCCATTTAAACGTTCGGGATTTGCGAGGGGATTACGGGAGGGATTATTAGAATGGAGCCTGCGATAAATTGTCCCCGTAATCAAACCTTTTAACGGAACTCCCTCGAGTATTCATCGAACCTTCTCGATACTGAAAAATCGGATGTGACGTCATTAACCATTCGCCTAACTGTACTTGTGGTTTTCCTCGCGTCTGGCTACTGTTTTGTCATGAATGCGATCTTTACTTACATACATGATATCACGTTAATTCCTTTACATGATAGGCAGAGAGTATCCAGTGCCAAATGTCATAAGTCATAACCCTTGCAAACCTGCCGAATGTGTATCAACTTTAATGTAGTGCTAGTGACTTTGCCCCAACGAAACTGTTACTAAAAATTATAACTTAGCAGCTATTACTTTAGAAAGTCAAAAGCATGTTTTTTAAATTGTTATTTAGTTCTATAATCATTTTAAGTGTTATTTTAATTATTGAAAAAATTTTCACACGTATGTGTAGTGAAACTAATGCACTTTCCATAGCTCTGTGAAAAAAAATGATAGTACCGGCGTTACCCAGAGACGAAAATTATCTTTTAAGCAGTCATTAAGTCGACATTGGTGGTAATTTTGTTGTTCACTCACTAAACTAATTTTAATTTAT
>NJDC01006918.1:28836-49818 GCA_002245475.1 Calephelis virginiensis | reverse complement strand
CTATATTTATAAAAGAAGAAGAACAATTTTCGTATATACTACCTGTGCCTCTGTGGTGCGCCTGTGTGGTCTAGCGGTTCAGTTGTTGGACTTGACAACAAAAGAAAATTGTTTTTTTCCAATTTTCTAATAAAAAAAATGTTGCTCGGGATAGGATATGTGCCCGGTTGGCAATAGGCTTGCCACCAATCACATTGTGGGACTTAGTATCTTCGGCGAGTCGTGGGTACCCTGGTTTTGCCTCTGCCTACCTCTTCGGGGATATGGGCGTGAAGATACTTTACCGGTTGGCGATAGGTTTGCCACCTATCACATTGTGGGACTTAGTATCTTCGGCTAGTCGTGGGTACCCTGGTTGTGCCTCTGCCTACCTCTTCGGGGATATGGGCGTGAAGATACTTTAGTACACTAAGGAAATGATGTCTACTTGTTTTCCCTCCTTTTCTTTTTGGTCATAATCCTTTATTGTTAGAATTAATATGTGTGTAAATACTACTAACTTATTTAGTACAAAAGCTGACTCTGAAGCAAATATTATTATACACAATACTAAAAAAATATGCAAACCAATCATATCCACTTTGGAACACTCATTGTTGTTCCCGTTTCTTTCTTTTCATTAAAAAATGTTCAATCCCTTCTAATTAAACTTACAACCTAATGACGAACGCACTTAACGGATTTCTATTGTTATCTCGTCAGCGATCGGCTATCCGTATTACATCCTGAAATCGTAATTGAAACATTAACTTTCTTTCCCGTTACAAATTTCTTTTCAGATAAAACATTCAACCTACTTTTTTAATTAACTTTACATTGACAAACCTACTTCACGTATTTCTATTGTTATATTCGAAGCATTCATTCGTATATTTCGTCCCTACGACTAAGGTTGAAAATTCACTATTTTTTCCGTCCTCTTCTGAGCACGACGAAATCAATTTAACAGGATGTTTCGGAGAAATGTACTGAAATTTTTAATTTTAAGGATCACTGGCTCTCACGACCATGGTAATGTATTCTCGTGATTTGCATCGGCCCAGAGTTAAACCCTAATGTAAATTTGCTTCTTTAGTACACGATAATGAAATGTGTTCTTGTGGTGCTCGTATTTTTATCAATTCCAAAAAATCTTCTTTTTAAATACTTCTTGAGAAAGTTGTAATTAGGTTTTCCTGATATATTGATGCAACGTCTGGATCGAAGAATTAGCGAACACGCCAAAGGCCAGCATTTATCCTCGCGACTCGGATTTGATTCCCGAATTCAATTTTAGAAGTCCTTAATTTCTATCCATATTTTAAAATGTAACATCTAGTATGTATAAGTATGATTCCAATGGGTTTGAGTGCTTATTAATTTTACTATTATGTTTAATATTTTTGTGTGTACTGCTGTCTATAAGTGCCTTTGACTATTAACTACCAGTTGATTAACCCTCAACTCGCATTCTCACTTATGTGCTGGGCCTATCTTACCAGCTTTCTCCTTTTAACTGCATTCGACGTAAAGCAACTTGAATAATTGGAGGCTAAACAATTTTTAATCGGCTTGATACTTAGGGTTGCGTATGGATGTGAGATCCCTTCTTGGCTATGCTTCTTTGCACCGTTGAGTTAATCAATCTGAAACTCACTTCGTGGTTATGAAAAGCAGTTCCATAACCACGAATTTCATCCACACCATCTTAATACGTATCTGTAGCCTATTATTATAGTATTTTGTGGACTGTTTTCTTCATGCTGTACAGTTGTGTAACCATTTCCCAGCGTTAGCACGTTTGATCAGTGAGACTTGGGGACTTTTAAAAAACATACCCAATTCTAAAAAAAATGGCAACGAAACTTTGACGCTATTTGTAAGCGACCATTGCAGATACAAAGGGTTAGAAAACAAACAAACAACCCTGACTTGCTTACTTTGCGCTTAAATCGATTTGTGTAATTTATTCAAACTATCATTTATCGATAATTTCGTTATTGGTACGAGTTTATATTGACCTGAACGAAGCTAGATTTTTTTTTTATATAAAAGCATTTAAACTGTATTTTTTAGATTTATGAATTTGTTTTTGTCAATGTGTCCACTTTGTTGGTCTACTTAAGCACAGGTAATTTCAATAATTTCACCCCTCATATGTTAATAAAATTAAAATATGAAAAAGAGATTTAGTATACATAAGTCCACATTTAACTAGTTTTACAAACGAACAGCCATAGTTAATGTTGTTAATGCTATTTCTATAAAATTTAACAAGTTTCTCAACGTAATTTCTTAAAGACACCAGTGAGTGGCCACTCATAATAGAACTCGGAGACCAAGACCTGATTCATTTTCAATCACGAAATTACATTACCTTGCAGAGACTCATTTGCATTTCCTTCCAGTGGAAACTTCTAGTACTTGAGTAGTTGAGGTTTCTTAGAAATAAAAGCCAAAGATAGTTTTAGTTTAGAGCAGACGTCCCAAACTTGTTTGGTCTAACGCCAACTTTGAAAATCAGACATTTCATAGCGCCCTCCAATTTTTAAATATATTTATTAATACGTGATGCCAAAACTTTGGACCCCTTTTTACGAAAATAGCGCGGACGCAGGAGCAAAAAATTTGGCAAACTTATAATTTATGTGGAGAAGTGCAGAACGCTAATATTTTTCACTTAAATAATAAAAGATCACAGATGGCTCTCTAAGAAGTTTGGAAACAAAGTAGTTGGTCTTGCAAAATGAAGATGGCGTTCTTATCAACAAGATATCAAAACTTACTATGGTCGAATTTCGACCAACGGGCGACCACTAGTCTTAATAAATATGTCTAGAACAATTACACAAGTTAAATCTAACCCCCACATTAAGCAAACTATTTGCTTGTGTTAAGGGTGTTAGTTAAAACGTAGTAATTATATGCTCTTTGATTATTATTTTCACTTTTTTCTGATTATATGCTCTTTGGTGTTTGTCGACTATACTAATACACAGAAATACTTAAATAGATACCAGTAGAAAAATACATAAATTATTTTGCTGTTGTACTTCAGTGTTTCATTATAAATGTGAAAACATGACGGGAACTGGTAAAAATATTTGATAACAAATATCTCTTCCTGTTTTATACAAAAGGAACGAAATGTATAATATAACCTTTGATAATGAGATTTTTACGTTAATTCACAAATCCATTGTGAGAGTTTAGACAACAGCTGAACTGTGCTGCACAAATGGCTGGGGATCCCGTCGCGGATTACATTTCAGTAAGCTGCAATACTGAAATTAAATTATGAAGCGAAGGCGAGTATTCCTGCATTTCCATTGGGACAGCTTCTTGTTAATGGTATTTTAGACAGATTTATTATTATTTTTTATGATATTCAAAGGAAAAAAATATTGACGAAACTTCTAGTGATAAATGGACACTGTCGTGCACCGGTTAAGAGAGCAGGTAAAAAAAGAACTTTCAAGTGTAGGTTCTAGTGAAGAACTTTAAAGTTCGAATTTCAAATTCTTCGGAATATAAACTCGCATGTGACGACTCGCACGTTTGTTTCTCACGTTTAGAGGTGGGGAAAGCCAAGTGGACATTCACCATTCTTGCTTTTTGACATCGCAAGAATAAAAACTCCTAGCCCCGCACGTCCTGAAATTCGAATTTCGAATTTCTGTGTTAAGATTATCTTTTAGCATATGCAATATTCCGTATCTTCTAAATGTAAGAAAGATATGTTGCATATACACCAAAGTAGTATAAAATAAGGTGAGCTATAGCAATAATAACGATATAACATAAACTAAGATAAGGCACCGCAATTTTTCTAAATTACAACATGATTATTAAAATGAAAAATAGAATTAGAAAAATATTTAAATGAAGCATATTATTTCAGAGTTCCAAAATATTGGAACACAATACAAACCTCAGATGTGCTATTTCCGAGTGAAGGGAAAATTTCAACAAACCCAAAAAAGTTAGTATGCAAATCTTTGTTCCGCAAACGAAAAATAATGTGTACAATAAAAATGTTGAATATAAAACAGAATAAATTCTCATTTTCCACAGCGAACAAAAAGTTCCAACGTTAGATGTAGCATTGTTCCTGTTTATTACAGTTTGCGGAACCTTTGTCTTGATTTTTTTATTTGCAATATTTTCAAGTGATTTCTTACGTTTTAGTTAGTGGGCCTTGAAGAATAGGCCATTAGATAAGGAAGCGAGCATCGTTCCTATCCGATGCTTGATTATGACTAAATGGTTAGATTTTTAGTGGCCAGGGCAGTGTAAGATAAGCTGAAAAATAAATAAGCTGTAAGAAGTGGAAGGGTTTAAGTGTTTCATAAAAATATTGACAATGAAATTCTAACAAATGCCAACAATGAATAGTTTTAATTATGAGGTCGTTTGTTTATCAACAGACGACCTCATAATGTTTTTTGTTGTTAAAAGGCTTAAAAAAAGTATTTTTGGTCTACTGATATGTATGGAATATATGTATGGTAATTTTGTTGCGCACTCACTAAACTAAGTTTAAGTTCCCACTATCTTCTTTCAACCAAAATAAAAGAAAGAGACAAAACACTTTTAGTTCTATCATTTTAGTATTTACACATTTCTGTGGACGTTTAATATATTTCTTGGAAAACCTTTAAAAAACGTCACAATTTGACATGTTTGGACTAATATGCCATTTCTAAAATGTTCCATCTCTTTTATTTTCGTTTCATTTGAAAAAGACAGTCTTAATCTAAAACAAGTTTAGTTTGTGCACAGCAACAGCAAAGTCACTTACCAATATCTTACAAATTACTTATTAAGCTATTGCATAGCATCGCGGGCCTTGAGCGTGGAGACCGAATCCAGAAATTTCGTAACGAAAATAACCTAACACCCCCCACTCCGACGGGCACATCAGTGATACTTTTTAATTTTGCCATTTTCTATGAATAGCAGAACCTTTAATGACTTTTGTCACACCCGTCTCTTTAGTTCAGCAACTCGCCTTGTAGAGGAATTGGTTGTAAGGACATTACTGCCCATGCGTAATCCCTCTCTTCGCCCCACAATCTGGTGACTCATGCCATCTTATGCAATGGCTTTACCGTGGCAGTCCCTGAGTGTCACAGGTCGTTTTGTTCAATCAGTTAGGTGTTAAAATAATCTCTCTTCTAGTTTGATGTCCCAATGATTGGAACAAACAAATTACTAAACGTAAAAAACGCAAAACATCATAAATTAAATAGTTCTTGTCATACATAATGATGCAGTTTCTAACGGTGCACCATTCAATTCTTCTCAAGCTTGTCTGAAGTTCTGCTGGAGTAAAGAAATTTATGTACATACGTATATGTTACAAGTAGGTAACCTTCCCAGAAACTAAACTTAGAATTTGCAACAAACTAAGCAACGGCAAATTGGAAGCAACAATTACCAAAGTTAACAATTAACTTGAGTTCAACTTGGGTGAGTTGCCCAAGCATTGTTAATAACAAACCATGTGAGTTATTTATAGATATTGTAAACTTGCTGCTTCCTTATACTCGTAGTAAAACGATCGAATGAGATAACTTTATCCAGATTATAAATATTGACGTACAACGTAAGAACGAGAGAAACCGAGTGGAATATAGGGTAAATACATAAGAGTAAATGATGAATTAGGACCGTCCGACAGAGACAGCTAATAATAACAGTAAAACAACTAGCTTCCCTGACTTCTCTACAATTTTCTTAATTTTTCTTTCTAAAGAACCTGTACCCCTTTCCCTAAGTTCCTTAAAATATAATGAAACGAAGTTCTTAGCTTCAAAGCTTCTTAAAAATACATTTTCCCGTATTGGTACGGGCTCATTTGCAGAATAGACCACCTGCCTTCCTGCCAAGCAGCTCGTAAACGGCGTGCATATTCTTACCGTTACAACTTACTAGGTGTTAGAGTTTTGCAGCGCCTCGCCCAGATTGGTACCACCGCTGTATCTATTCCTGCCGCCACAACGTCAGCACTTGTCGTGCGATTTTCTTGTGTAAATAAACTAGTACTTACCTACTTATTGATTTCTGTAAAATCTGTTAAATTTATTTAATTTTAAATTAATAAAATTTCAATTTAATTTAATATTGATAATCACGACAAGGTTTTATGATCGTTCTACATAATGAGTTTGTAAGTTCATAGTTAATATTTTTAAAGAAAAAAATATATTCCTCTCTTTAGAGCCTTTAAATAAAAGCTTTTTCTAAACATATATATTTTTTGCTCTTAATTTATTAATTATTTAACATCTCGATATCAAACCGACTTCGTTATTTTTTTCAATATTATTTATTTTTTACCTCTAGGTATCTTACGTCTTGCATTTATGAATATATAAAACATCTTCAAATTTTGCGCTTAGGAACACATTACATGACTGAATTCTACTCTCTCCCCTTTTTCTGCCATCAACATCAATGCTTGACACTATCATGTTCGGATTTCGAATGTCGGTAAGTCGGAAACAGCACAACGTCGGCTGTTACTTTCATGCGGAACAATAGAGGATGAAGTTTACATAGTCGTAGACTCGTTCTGGCGGCACCATGTTATCGATTCACTTGTGTCGAACGTGCCGTGAAGCCTGCCAAAGTGAAAGTGTTACAAGTCCTCGCACGAACTAACTCGCTGTAATTTTCTACTCGTTTAGACACTTGCGGTATCTCTCAGCAGGTGTTACATTTTTGCTTCATATTTCATACGAAATATTTTCACTTTGAAATTAAATATTGATACGTTAAAGTTGTAACAATTTTCCAACAAATTCTTTTACTTAAATATTGTCTATAGTTTGATAAAAACATCCGTAAAGCTACTGAAAAATCGATTAATATTGGCTAAGTCCACACTTGTGCACTTTCGATTGCGCTGTTATCTTCATTTAATATTTAATTTTCAGTTTGTCTGGCGTCAAATGCCTTTAGACATATGTGTTTTCTCGTCTACATCTATCCGACGATCTTCAGAAGTTTTGAATATAGCTAAAAACTAAACCATCTGTTATTTAAAAAAAATCACGGGTTGCACTCTGGGAGTGCCAGCAGAAGTGAAAACTTGAATATTAACGTTGTGCATTTTTGATATTTTGAATGGTTAGGTTAGGTTAGTTAATTTCGCACAAATTGCTTTAATTATCAGTATGAAAGTACCTACTATCAATTATGTAGTAGAATACATTATTCATTTATTGCGCTATCGTACACAAATATGACAACACTAACATTCGCGCAAGCGCCCTGCGCCATCTTATTCGCGCAAACGCCCTGCGCCGTCTTACGAAATTTCAGGTCACGTGTCCTGACGCGAGTTAAGAAGTATTTACCCATTCCAAAAAAGTGCGCAACGCCGCTAAAGAAGTTGTCACTTCAAAAAACTCGAAAGTCTAAAGCATCATCCAGGCGGTTGTAATCACGCCCAATTACGCCTTCCACAAAGGTGACCTTGGTGGAAACTTTGTTTTAAAACGTTTTATACTTTGTGGAACCCCTATAATACATTTTCAAATGACAGTTTTTTTATCTATTCCTGTTATACTTATGCTTTTAATCCCACGACATTTGATAAGTTTGATAATTTTCGTTAATATTTTTATTTTGTCTCCCGCCATTTTGTTTACAAAACGCATGAAATTTTGCACGCGAGCCTGTTGGCAATCGATCAGCGTGCGCCAGCGGCATGTGCTACTCGTTCTATGGTTTGCGTGAGCGCTGTAGTCATGTACGAGTATGTATGTATGTAAGGCCCAGACGCGAGGTGAACCGGAAAGCGTACAGGTATAGACATACCCAACGAGTTTAAATTTTTAAGTGGGTTTATCTCCCGCGGGTACCTACTTGATTATTGTTTTTTTTTTTTTAATTTTAGTGTTCTTTGTAAAGTTTTCACTTACCACGTTCTGAAGCGGAGAATTCACTGAACGGACGTGCCCTCGGGCAAATCTGAGCACATATCCACTAGACCTGATGATGTTAGTGTAATGTTTGCTAGTGTGAGATCATCGCAAATAATCTGGCGGACTTGCCTGGCTATAGTAGACTTGCCCTGGGACATGTCCCTCTAGTGATTTCTTCGCTTTAGTACTAGCAGTTACCCATTGTACATAATAGATTGCACATAACCACTATTATGTTTAACCTTGTGTAAGTTTTTCCATCGACTTACTAATTGAACCGAAACATTATAGTGATAATCACTGATATTTTATGTGGTAGGTTACAATACTAGAAAAGCAGCGAGCTGTATTTTAAAATCACAATACTTAGATAATAATGTTTATATTTTGTAATATTTTATTTTTATAAGTTATTATAATAATAACGTATATCCTAATCTAATAATAATCATGGCGAGTTCTAACGCTAATGCTACAGGATAGGCAAGGCAATGGTACCCATTGGGACGAGATGCGCTGAACAGCATTTTACCATTTGAATTAATTGAATAATCCAATAAACTAATTTACTGTATTACCATCAGCGTAATGGTGTATGGAGTTGTTACATACCTACTCTATAAACTAGAGTTTATTACCTAAACTTGATTGGGCCATATTTTATTCTCCCGTGGTTGTTGTAGAGGCAAAGTTTTATTTACATTCATAAATACAAGTCTCATTCAATATAAGTACTCGTATTTAAATTGATGTAGCTACAGATGAGTAGCTACAATAACTAATAAGTATTCAGTTCTGTGTAAAACTTTTCAACAAAAATGTCCGAATGCACGCTGAATTCCAATCTATTTTTGAATGCCGAAACTGTATAATATTTGTATTATATCTGGATAAAATGGCTCTCCCATTGCATTTCCTGCCTTCAAAAAAGCGAGAGCGCTTGTAGTTTTTTTGGCCAGTTTCAAACAATCTTGGATATACGCCGATCGGATTTCGCTAGACCGTTGAAAATATTGAGTTTTTGCTAACTCCCTTTTCCGAAACGAAACAGTTTTATATCGAGTTTTAGATAGAGTTTCAGTCGTGAAATGTTTGTAGCTTAAATATAACGATACATTGATGCTGTAAAATTACCTGTTTTATAGCACTAGCAAACCCGGCGGGCTGCAATTCGCCCGACGTTGACGATGTTACTAACAGTTTGAATGGAATGGCTTGTATTTCTTTTTCTCTTTTCTATCTTTTAAACGTTCCTTTAATTTCCACGAATAGTTCAAGACCAATATTAACAGAATCCGCTAAGTCGTTTGTGGGATTTAGCGAGGCAAATGAACATATTTATTTTATGTATTTTTATGTGTGTGTGTCTATATAGATACGGCTTGGAGGGTAGGGTACATGTTACTTTCAAAATTAGCCTCTATCTTCACGCCAAGTTACTTACGTGGTAGGCAGAGATTATCTAGTGTCAGACCTCATGATCCTGACAAACCTTTCTGTTATCCTTTACATTCATTACCCTTTTCATACAAATACTCCAGTTTCGGAGACTCTTGACACCACCCTAGGATAATATCCTAGTGATCTGATCGTTGAATGTCAACCTTGTTTACCCGGGTACCTATATCCATCCGCATTCGCATTGTATATCTGCTTTGTCAATCTTTCATCTGTCATTCTTTTCACATGATCGAAACGGCGTATGTCCGTTCGGATTTTAACACCAACACTTTTTTTCAAACCCACTCTTTCTCGGATCTCACTGTTACGAATGCGGTCAGCGAACGCTACACCACGGATTTTCCGTAGCGCTCTCATTTCGACCGCATTTATCCTACTTTCATGCTTTTTCTGACATACTCAACTCTGGATTTTAGTAACTAGCTGAATTTTCAAGAAAGGTTGTTAACTATGTAATATTATGTTACGAACTAAGTCTAATATGTTGACTCCATTGGAGCATGCTTAGATGAGATCTCAGGTGTTCTGGTGAACGTGCTTAAGTGGCTCAGTAAGATACAAATTCTAATGTTATCTACACTGAAAAGAAATATACTATGTAAATTTCATGTATATAAGCTAATCACGTGTTTCAAAAAAGCTTATGTCTATGTTTTATTGCATCACGAACACAGGTGTGCAACTAAGTGTTTTTTATCTCACTCTTTTATTTTATGTCATATTGAATTTAAAAAAGACCAAACATAATATAAAATAAAATTTTACACACTAAAGGTTTAAATAATAAAAAAGTACAGAAATTGGATCGTGCTGCCTACCTAATGAAAGTTTAGCCAAACTTAAAAAAATATAGACAAATTGTAAACTTTTACAATTTTTTTTTATTACTTGGTTAATTCAATGTAAAGAGAATTACAATGTGGCACGTCATCTGGCACTGTCGTGTTCCGGTGCGTAGCACTTATATCATGATGTTTTATAGATTACGGTTGTCTTTTGACATTTTTGTTGTATTATTTATTATTACTTCAATTTTAACAAAGTAATGCAGTTACAGAAGAAAAATGTGTACACTTTTTGCAAATTATTTGGACTGATTTTCTAAAATTCTGTCGAAATTGATCCAGCCATGTTCAAGATTTCAAGGTGCAAACTATTTGATTCGTTGTTTTATATAATTAGTTTTCGTTTGTAAAGTTATTCTGGTATCTATTTAAGTATTTCTATGTATTAGTAACGTTGACTAACACCCATATAATAATACAAGCATATAATTTGCTTACTTTAGGGTTAGATTCAATTTGTCTTACTTCTCCAGTGAAATTTATTATTTTATTGTTTTTGGTCATATCTTAATATATATAAATCTCGTGTCACAATGTTTGTCCTCAATGAACTCCTAAACCACTGAACCGATTTTAATCAAATTTACACACCGTGTGCAGTTTGGTCTAACTTGAAAGATAGGATAGCTTAGATCTAAATTTTTCGCGAGCGAAGCCGCGGGTAACAGCTAGTGTTATCTTAATCTTAGTTTCGCTATTTTAGTATAGTCTGAAAACAAAACGTTGCATTATTATTGGTATCAAGTTTCAATGCTTATAAATTTACTATAATTTAATATTATAATCAAAAACAAAAATTTTATTACATAATGTAGTGATATGAATTTCTTACATTAATACTTTCACTGATATTATTAATTATGTTATAAACCTCACTATCTTTGTATGTGTCTTGTAATTTGTGTTTGTATTTGTTTTATCTATATGTGAAAATGAATTCCCATTTCGCGTGGTCATCGCATTACGCCTGAACAAATAGATCTTTCTCATTCTTTTTTTTGTGTTGGTTATTGTCAGGAGAAAGATATATGAAGAGAAAAACCACAAAAAATTGCTGGGAAAATAGGAAAAACAATACAAACAGTAGCAGTTAATGCCAAGCGATTCGAAGTTCGCTGGGTCGGCAAATAATAAATAAATAAATATGTAAGCGCTAGATTGGTGTGAACATCACAACAAATTATATTACAATTGGATGCCGAATCTTTGCATAAGCATTATTAATTCAAGCTAATTAAAAAGTTTTAATCATTGAATAAATTATCTTCAAGCTTATGTCCCCGAAGAGGTAGGCAGATGCACAACCACCGCACCTACGACTAGCTGAAGACACTGAGTCCCATAATGTGCCATAAGGTGGCAAGCCTATCGCCAACCGGGCCCATATTTAATCCCGAGCAACATTATTTTATTAGAAAATTGGTAATACCCAACTTTATTTTTATTACCCGAACCGGGATTCGAACCCGCTACAGTCAAGTCCAACACCTGAACTGCTAGACCACACACACGAACAGAACGAACACTAGATACCCCACAGGCGAAGTAGTAATATATTGTGTAAGTACGAACCAGTGTTAGGATTGTTCGCTGCTCGCCCAAATTGAAAAACTACCCTGTAGACGTCTTTTTCACCATTCTGACTTTGTCTGTAGGTAAATCTTTTCTCTCAAATTATGCCCAGCAAAGCAGCTTAGAGCTTATAATTTTTACAAGCTTTTATTCAACTATTTTTATTTAGGCTCGGGTTCGAGTCCCGACGGGGGCAGCCAAGTGTGTGATGAACATTTAGATGTCTGCATTTCCGGGTCTGGGTGTTTATTAAATTTATTCTGATATCTATTTAAGTACTTATATGTATTAGTATTGTTGACTAACACCCATAACATAAGCATATAATTTGCTTACTTTGGGGTTAGATTCAATTTGTGTAATTTGTCCAGGGATATTTATTTATTTATTTTATTAGATAAGGCATTGCTTTGCTAAAATCTATTATTGTTTTATTTATCTTGCAATGTATGTATCTTTGTCGTGATGGAACCTTGAAAGCTGAATTTATTACCGATTTATGAAATTTTGTGTGATGTGTAAACTGATGACAATGTAAAATTGTGACATGTAGCTCTTTTGATGATAGTAGTAGACGAGTAGATCGGTATTTAAACTCCTACCGTCTTATTAATCAACCCGGAGTAAAGTACTCCATGGCTCATCATATTATATAGTTTATATCACAATGCGATACAGACTATAATAACTTAATGTTACTCCTACGTTAGTCCACGATAAGACGACTAAAGTTACCAAGACCATCCTACCTTGTTTGGGAGTATTTCAAACGTCTGAAATAGCAGGTACTTCTGAAATCTACTGCTAGAAAAAGCCCTTAAGAATAAAAGGTTGTCACAAATATCTGTTTTTTTTTAAAAACTTACCTATTAAATTCTTAGGTTATTCCAGTTTGTTGTTTTCTACTACAAATGCGATTGTTTATTTTTTGGTTTTCCCTGAATATTTTATTCGAATAAACTTTTTATACCTTTTTACCATTTCCCTGATGAATAAATGATAAAACCACCCATTACTTCAACATACTGTACGAATGCATAACGTTTTATTGGCTTTACTCCCTTTGCCATAAACAAGTTCATATCCATTGGTTATTTATCGAAGGGCAAAGTAAACGATGTTCTCCCCGTGCGATTGAGCCGGCCCGCTGTGATCAAATTTCACGGACTACTGGCCCGGTCTATCGATCAGTCTAATCTGTTGGTTCCAGTGTTGCCCGCAAATGAGACCTGTTGTTTTGGTTCGACATAAAACAATGCAGGTGCATTTGAAAACCTAAATCCTAATTTCAGGTCTTATAAATAATAATCTTGATTAAATCCAAATAAAGTTATTTAATTTGCAATTTCCTGTCAAAAAAATGTATACGTATTATGGCGTGAGAAAACAGGCAAAATGGTGCGCTATGAATGAATTGAACTTACCGGAAGCTAAAACTTTCGGGAGTTTGGAAGTGCCAATTGCAAATTAAATAATTTTATTTGGATTTAAGTATCGATTTCTGCAAAGTAATGCCTTCTTTTATCAATTTTGTTAAAATCTCGTTTGATTATAAGAGATCACTGTTGCGTATAGACACCATAGATACCTACTACTAATGTATCAGTATTTTATGTATCTATGGGTGCATGAAGCTATGTGTGCAAGTCTACCGACTACCCTATTTTCTACCATAGTTCACGACAAGTGCGAGGACTGAAGTAATGACGGCACGAATTGCCAATCCTGGTGAGCTTTCTGCACAGCACTCCACCACCTAATAAAATAGTAGTCGTCACATCATCGTGTTTGTGGTCTCGTCCGACACTCGACTTGACCGATTTGTAAGCCATTTTGTATTTGCTTTTGAAGTCAGAACAACGTTGGCAAGTATAATTATAAAGCTCTCATGACATTTCATAAACTCAAAGTAAAATTAAATATCAGATTTCTCGTAACTGATTATACGTAATCCCCAAGAAACTCTTTTATCTTTTAAAAGTTCTTATAAATGATCTTACCAGTTTTATAATTTTTGCTAGAATTTGGGTTTTGTGCATAAATAAATAAATATTCCTAGGCAAATTACACAAATTGAATCTAACACCAAAGTAAGTAAATTATATGCTTGTGTCATAGGTGTAAGTCAACAGCACTGATATATAGAAATACTTGAATAGATACCAGAAATGTAGAGTTCTAAATATTCATAACACAAAATACGTCGGGAATCGAATCCGACCCTCAGTCTCACGGTTAGTCGTTGGAGTTAGACGCTAACGGCTAGATCAACGAGGTGGCCATATATTTAATCACTTAAGTCACATTTTAAAATAAAACTAGTGGTCGCCCGTTGGTCGAAATTCGGCCATAGTACATTTTAATGTTTTGTTGATAAGAATGCCATCTTTATTTCTCAAGACCAACTACTTTGTTTCCAAACTTTGTGGTGCGCCATTTGTGATCCTTTATCGTTATAATCAATGTATTTGTTTGTGTGTGTCAAATGCATGGTAGTGTGGGTAATGTTTTATTTATTGATTTAATGTACTTTATAAGCATTATTATTAAAAATATTAGCGTTCTGCACTTCTCCTACACATAAACTATAAGTTTGCCAAATTTTATGCTCCTGCGTCCGCGCAATTTTCGTAAAAAGGGGTCCTAAGTTTTGGCATCACGTATTAAAATAATAATAACGGCCGACGACTTCATATACCTATTAGTGCAACCATAAAATTGGTTCTTGTCATTGTTGTATTCCTGTCAGCCATCAGCAGAAATGGTGAAAGGAAACGGTTGTCTCTTACCAGCAATCTACCTGCTTATTCGCTATCTAAATACAAAAAAAATGACAAACGATAGGATATCGTAGTGTTTAGACTATCGAAGTAAAATGATTCCTATTTAAACATTTTCCTTAACAACTCCTGTACATATTTCATTAACATTTCTGAGCAACTCGGTATTTCATTATGTGATGTTACAGAATTTTTCATCTTTACTAAAAAAATTACACTACTGTATACAATTGATAAGAAAATGCTAATAATAATAAAAAAAATACACAAAAAACGTATACGCGATTTATGAGTATATAACTTTACACACGCCGATACCCTTGTGTAAGGCTAAAAATGGCCGATTTGATTTTATTGTACTAAACAGATGTTGCGAGCTGCTACTAAGGATGGAATCATGCGTCAAACTTTCAATTTTATGACCTATCGGTTGTCGTCTTTTAAGTTTTATCTATGTTATGACTAAAGCTGCTTGGAAGAGAGACAGAGTCTATTCTGCTTAGCGGACTTGGACCAACATGGTCTTGCTATCCGAGTTCTTAATTTACTATAGATTATTTACAACTACCTGTTGATACTACCTACTACAGCTAGATTAATTACAACTTGGTTAGATTAGAATTGTTACGGTTGTCGTAAAAATTGGATCCGTTTTTATAATCCTTTGGGGGTTGATTTTTGAAAAATGTAGATTTATATGTAGAAATGTATAATTTATTAATTAATTATCAACATTTTATACTGCAAAGGCCAAAATTTGTGACGGCGAGTTTTGGAAATTTCGACCAGAGGTATGGCCGAATAAAATTTAAAAAAATATGATAAATGTAGAGAAATTTCACTCATTTTCTCACAAAACTTAAGTGCCACAGCAAACAATAAAAAGTTGGAGCACTAGAAGTTTGACGAGGAGAAGAGCGTCATCGAGTTTGTACGACCCAATTAAAAAGTCGTTCGATATCATTTTCGTCACGTTTCGTCACAGTTTAGCACAAAATATCAATTAATTCAAGCCGGCAACTTCGCCGCAGATGAAAGGCTGCGGTTCACGAAATTGTCGCCCGTCTAAATGGATAATTGGAAAGCTCTCAAAACATTCTGGAAATTCAATTTTACTTCAATTAAACAAATAACTGATTTTCAGAACGGAGCTTATTAATAATCCTCATATAACTTAACTGTTTTATTTTCGAGGCTTACTTCTGAAGGATCAAGTTGAGTCTATATTTCAATAATAATTTTCGATGTTTATGTTTTTTAAATTTTCTTTAGTAACCCAGAGTTAGTATTGAAAGAAAGAAAGAAAGAAAATAGATTTATTTGCGAAATATGCGTGTAAAAGTTGTTACAAAATTATTTAAGCATTCCAAAACATTTTACCCTATTGTGGTTTGCAAATATTTTTAATATTTATAAAAATAATTATTTATGTATTTATTGCTTTAATGTTCATACAAAAAAATTAGTTTTATATTTATTACAATTTGAAATATGAATTATAAACAATGTTAAAGTGTAAATAAATTTAACCTTTTCTACCGTTCACTACCACCGTTTCCCAACCTCGAAGGAACGGCGACACAAACTCCTCGGATTAGATCCTATTGGGGAATCATTGTTACTGGGTTCCGCAAACATACTACTTATAATTCGCGAAGCTTCAATGGAGTTCAACACTCTTTTAATACAACTAACTCTCCCCTAACATGTTAAAAAAAATAATCGAGTACCATTGATTAGTTTTACTTAGAAAATATTGTAAGTTGAATATTTCTTACAAGCTATAGGTCACCACTTCCTTTTCCGTTATTCGGCATTGTAGTGTACTTTCAGCTGGCGTTTGAACGAAGGCTACGAAACGTTCCTATCACTCTTTGCAAGCATCTAAAGAACACTGCAGCAGGTTTTAGTGGGTTTTCCTTCTAAATCCGCCGGCGAATCCAATACTCAGGCCGTTTTTCCGGACCGGTGGTGTGTAAATGCTTCGACCAAAATAAATTAACGTAATTTATATCGGCCTGAGCGTAAATGCATGGCCCCTACGATAAACGAGAAAAGGTATTTTGGTGGCTGATGAGGTTAATATTATGTAGCATCTATACTAGTTATCGTCGGCACTGGGTGGAATTCCATTGTATACACAAGTTTTTTTGTAGTTAACACTTGTTCTTATCCACTGTACACTTTATTTAATACTTTGACATCCAACCAAATAAGTACTGGACGTAAGTAAGTTAAACCGGTTGGCTATAGAGTAACGAAAAGTATTAAATAAAGCGTATAAAGGATAAGTACAAGTGTTTACTACAAAAAAGTGTGTAATATTAAATAGTTTTTAACACCACCTTGTCTTTATTTCGCCGCCATGACACCAGCACATATGGATTTCAGGGTAGACTTGTATAGGGTTATCAATTCAACTTGTTTTTTTTTTTTGTCTTTTTTTCATTACTTTCCGCTCATCTTTAGAGTTTATAAGCAGTGTTTCTGTCTATCATCAGAAGGCGTATGTATAATCTAGGCGTGGACTAAAATACAATTTTATAATAAAGCATTGCATTACATCAGCTAACGTTTAAACTTATAAATTACTCGTGTTCCGAGTGTATACTGTTTGTTCCCGTTGAGCTGGATATACGCATGAAAATTGGAACCACGGTAATGAGTGCGGGTGAAAAGCAAATAATCCCAGTGTTTCACATACGACTGGTACATTGAGGACAACATAAGCGTTTAATTGTTAGGACTCAAATCCCATAGTCCCAAAATACGGGCTTAAACTATATATTGTTTGAGGTTAAATACTGTACATAGAGGTGACATGTCCATTGAGTGCCAACCGTGAAATATTCTTTACTTATTAATATTTTAAACTAGCTGTTGCCCGCAGCGTTTCGCGCGTGGTTAATGGTCGCACAAGAACCCTTTTTGGGCATAACAGCTATAGATTATGTGTTAATCCAAGTTACCTCTATGTGTGTGCCAAATTTCATGAAAATCGGTGCAACAGTTTTTGCGTGAAGTAGTAAACCAACAAACAAACAAACATACAAACTTTCGCATTTATAATATTAATAGGATTACTTTTTATTGTATTTATTTTTTCAAATTAGAAGGAGCAATATGTCATCAAAACGCTTATATTTTTTTTATGATATTGGAAAGCAACTAAAAAGACGCATTTCCTGTTGTTCAGAAATTCACGCCGCCTAGAGACACCAAAGGTGGTAATGGTGCGTTGCCAACCTGAGGCCGGGATGTTAGGCCACGAGCAAAAGTAAGTTTACCGGCTACCTTACCCTCCGAACCGGAACACGTCATGACGTTATGGTGGCAGGAATAAGTAAGGCGGTGGTACCAATCCGGGTGACTCGCTGCTAAACTCTATCACCTAGTCATTTCACCACAACAAAACACAGTTTGAAAAGGTTAATTTTTTGCAGCTTCGAAAAACGTTTTCTCTTCAACATTTTGTTTTAATAAAGATTAATTTAGTTCACAGAATTATTTTGCTAATGCATTCAGTCTTTACTCGGCTATGCAGTAGATCGCCCGGTTTGTTAACACCACACTACCTCTTTCAGCTCAAGCGTTACTTCTCGTCATTGTCATGTTCCATGTTGGAGAGTAGAGTAGCCTATAGATGCGACTTATGGCCTTAAGATCTTAAGATCCCAGCCACATGTTAACCATTTACGTTAATGGTGTCTTTAAGCGAAGATTGTCTCTTACCATCAGGACGCCCGCCTACTTGTTCGTCAACTTTTAACATAAATAAAGGGCCAAGTACCTAGAGTCATACTTGCTTTCAAGAATTCCGTAGTAGCATGCATAGAAACGCCTACCAGACCATTTTTTTTTATTATGTTTGTTTAAAAATCGCAGGCTTATTTATTTACATTTTTATTTTTTAATAAAACTCATATCGCGGTTTACTTACTACTACCAAGTTTCAACTGTGTAGCCTTATTATCACTTTAACTATACTAGTGGTCGTCCGTTGGTCGAAATTCGACCATAATAAATTTTAATATCTTGTTGATAAGAACGCCATCCTCATTTCTTTTATCGTTATTATCGATTGTTTGTGTGTGTCAAATGCATGGTAGTGTGGGTAATGTTTTAATTATTGATTTAATGTACTTTATAAGCATTATTATTATAGAAAAATATTAGCGTTCTGCACTTCTCCTACACATATACTATAAGTATGCCAAATTTTAGTAATGCTAAATTTTAGTATGCTCCTCCGTCCGCGCAATTTTCGTAAAAAATTTCAAAATTTCGTCCAAAATTTTGGCATCACGTATTAATAAATAGATTAAGAAACTTGGGAATAAAGTGGCTTCGACAGACGGACAGACGACGATGTCGAATCTATAAGGATTCCGTTTTACATTATTCAGCTATGGAACCCTAAAAACATCACGAACATGCACCATTTATCATACCGTTATTCTTCGATTTACCGGATTGAATACAGCAATACAAAATCCTACATGTTATACATCCTGCCGACGAGTCAGTATGAATAAAACATATAGTCTGTACAACCCGGAGCCGATTAACGAGGGGTTGGCTTAAAGCAGATCCGGTGTATCCATACTGATTAATCATATGTATACGATACCAAACGGAACAGTCAACAGTTATGTATGTTCCATACATAACTGTTGACTGGTTTTTATTAATTTTGCACTTTCCTTGGCGTTTGTAGAAGAAATTGTCTTTGATTCCACTAATTTAAATGATAAAATAATACTAACTAGTGAAAAGGTTCTTCTTAAAAGTATCTTCACGCCCATATCCCGAAGAGTATAGGCAGAGGCACAACCAGGGCAACCACGACTAGTCGAAGAGACTAAGTCCCACAATGTGATAGGTGGCAAGCTTATCGCCAAGCGGACACATATCTAATCCCGGCAACGTTTTTTTAATAGAAAATTGGAAAAACCCAATTTTCTTTTTGTTGTCCGACCCGGGATTCGAACCCTGGACCTCATGCAGTCAAGTCCAACAACTGAACCGCTATAGGAAAGGGTTCTTCTTTATAGCTGTTTACCGCTGGCCGCATAATTGGCGCACTTTAATGTGTCACAGAAGAACTAATTGGAAGAGCAGGGAGCTAATTGCTATCATTTTGTAGTGATCACTGGCTAGTGGCTAAAAGCAAACACAATATGCCTTACCTTTTCCTGCCACCATAACGCCATATGCTTGCCGTTGGATTTGACAATAACTGCTCTTTTAGATACTATATTATGAAATAGTAATTTAAGTTCTATTTCTTTAGGTGCATTATGGAAAACGATGAGAGTATAATTATGCGCGCGCTTCTGTAACAGAAAAGTAGCATCGTGAAGTTGCCTGCTTAGAAACATGTTTGAATATTCACACTTGTTTCAGTTTAGTTTAATGTAAGTGCGATTTATATATTTTTCGTTATGGATTTTCTTTACTGTTTTTTTTAATCCTATTAATATTATAAATGCGAAAGTTTGTAAGTATGTATGGATGTTTGTTACTCTTTCACGCTCGAATAGCTGAACGGATTTGTCTGAAATTTGGAAGACAGATAGATTGTGACCTGGATTAACATATAGGCTATTTTTAATCCCGATCGCACACCGGGTTTCTGTGAAAACGCGGGTGAAGCCGCAGGTAGCAGCTAGTAATGCCATAATCAAGTATAACGTCTTACGCGCGTACATAAGTACCGCCTCGTTGGTCGAGTGGTTAGCGTACACGCCTAACTACATCGACCAACCGCGAGGCTCGGGTTCGATTCCCGACGGGGCAGGCATTTGTGTGATGAACATTTAGATGTCTGCATTTCTGGGTCTGGGTGTATATTAAATATATTCTGGTATCTATTTAAGTATTTCTATGTATTAGAATCGTTGACTAACACCCATGACACAAGCATAATATAATTTGGTTACTTTGGGGTTAGATTCAATTTGTGTGACTTGGCCAGAGACATTTATTTATTTATATCAGTTATCAAACATAAAATGAAAAAACTGTTTTGTTCCAATATAAGTACACTCACCCATTTTTTTAAACCGTGATACTAATTTTATCCTCGCAAATATTAGTTAATCATGTAATATTGTAGTTTTTTTTTTTTATGATATTGGAAGGCAAACAAGCAGACGGATTTTCTGATGTTAAGAAATTCACGCCGCCTAGAGACACCAAAGGTGGTAATGGTGCGTTGCCAACCTGAGGCTGGGATGTTAGGCCACGAGCAAAAGTAAGTTTACCGGCTACCTTACCCTCCGAACCGGAACACGTCATGACGTTATGGCGGCAGGAATAGGTAAAGCGGTGGTACCAATCCGGGCGAGTCGCTGCTAAACTCTACCACCTAGTCAGTAGTAGTAGTAGTAGTATTTAATCATGTCTGCA
>NJDC01006918.1:0-25336 GCA_002245475.1 Calephelis virginiensis | reverse complement strand
TAGATTAAGAAACTTGGGAATAAAGTGGCTTCGACAGACGGACAGACGACGATGTCGAATCTATAAGGATTCCGTTTTACATTATTCAGCTATGGAACCCTAAAAACATCACGAACATGCACCATTTATCATACCGTTATTCTTCGATTTACCGGATTGAATACAGCAATACAAAATCCTACATGTTATACATCCTGCCGACGAGTCAGTATGAATAAAACATATAGTCTGTACAACCCGGAGCCGATTAACGAGGGGTTGGCTTAAAGCAGATCCGGTGTATCCATACTGATTAATCATATGTATACGATACCAAGCGCAACAGTCAACAGTTATGTATGTTCCATACATAACTGTTGACTGGTTTTTATTCATTTTACACTTTCCTTGGCGTTTGTAGAAGAAATCGTCTTTAATTCCACTAATTTAAATGACAAAATAATATTAACTAGTGAAAAGGTTCTTCTTAAAAGTATCTTCACGCCCATATCCCCGAAGAGGATAGGCAGAGGCACAACCAGGGCAACCACGACTAGCCGAAGAGACTAAGACCCACAATGTGATAGGTGGCAAGCCTATCGCCAACCGCGCACATATCCAATCCCGGGCAACGTTTTTTTAATAGAAAATTGGAAAACCCAATTTTCCTTTTGTTGCCCAACCCGGGATTCGAACCCGGGACCTCATGCAGTCAAGTCCAACAACTGAACCGCTGTACCGCAGAGGCGATAGGTAAAGGTTCTTCTTCATGGCTGTTTACCGCTGGCCGCATAATTGGCGCACTTTTATGTGTCACAGAAGAACTAATTGGAAGAGCTGATTGCTATCTTTCTTGTGGGGATCACTGGCTAGTGTACATCAAATAGCTGTCAAATGACGCGTTTTATATTTGCGATATCCAGTGACCAACGAAAATACATTAGAAAAAGCAAATAAAGTATGAAACTGCCACCATAACGCCGTTGCTTGCTTGCCGTTGACGTGTTCCGGTTTGGAGGGTAAGGTAGCCGGTAAACTTATTTTTGCTCGAGGCCTAACATCCAGGCCTCACGTTGACAACGCACCATTACCATCTTTGGTGTTTCTAGGCGGTATGAATTTCTTACCGTCAGGAAATCCGTCTGCTTATGCGACGTTATGGCGGCAGGAATAGGTAAAGCGGTGGTACCAATCCGGGCGAGTCGCTGCTAAACTCTACCACCTAGTCAGTAGTAGTAGTAGTATTTAATCATGTCTGCAATGTCCCTGAAATATACCTTGACTACGTTTTTTATCTCTGTACATAAATACTTACAATCTTATTGATAAACATAGACAAGAGTACCTTAAGATTTAAGTGGAGATTATGCTTTGATGAAACATTAGACCTTGTCAAGATAAACCATGGTGTATTTCCTAGGAAGTTGACTATTGAGGTTTGAGGTTATATGAGATTAAACAGTAAAACAAATGTATTTCTTCATATGTATCATGTCATTACTATTACAAGTAATTTTATCCAGATCACTATATTTTTATAGTGTTATATGTATTAGTAGTACTATTTAAATTATGCGCTTCGGCTTGACACTTTTTACTACTTTTACACTTTATACTTTTATTTTTATATTGGCTGACCTAATCTATATTTAAGCGAAATGATTAATTATGTAATAACAGCTCTATATAGATATCTTTAAAATACATTCGGATTTCTGAAGCTTGAAGAATATAGCCGAAGCACATAATTTAAATAGTACTACTATACATGTACCTACTTGTTTGCTTTTTATTTAAATAATGAAAAAATATCTTCCCAGCTAAAGTTTCTAAATTCAATGTCTGCACTGAAGAGAGGTTTTATACAAATAAATGTAAATGAATTTTGTAATAACATATCTGGGAGCGGGGATATGTAGCTGGGCCAATGCACTTTACCGATTTGAGGCGTTCGGTGCAATATCTGAGATAATACACTCGTGCAACGACGGCACACTGAGCTTGTATTGTTTCAATTTAGGCAAAGTGCTCCGATGCTTTGAATTTAAATTGAATATTATTTTATTGCTTACGACTGCGCACATCATAGACGTTACAATTATATTGATATCTTATGGCTGTTAGGCCACATCTATAAATCTATTGGCTTTCCTGATCTTCACCATGGTAATGGTTTTCACAGGTTTATTAATTAATTTATATTTAATTATTAATGGTAATTACAGGACGCTATCGCAAGAGCGTGGTATATTTTTATATGAAACTAGCTGTCCCGGCGAACTTCGTTCCACCCGTTCAGTTTGTATGGGAAAAATTAGGAAATGTTTTTCCCATTTTCCCTGCAATTTTCCCGGTTTTTCTCTTCATAAGAACCTTCTTCTCACAATAACTAACACAACAAAAAAAGAATTATCCAAATCGGTTCAGTCGCTCGGAAGTTATGCGCTTATCAACACATTTAGCAATTCATTTTTATATTAAAGATTTATGTATTGTGTGGATTGATAAGTATGTTCGATTTTATAAACAACTAGCTGTTCCGATGAACTTCCTTCCTTGCCGTTCAGTTGTAATGGGAAAAATTTAAATGTTGTTTTTACTAGTTTTCTCGCAATCGAACGGGATAAAAAATGTCCTATATCCTTTTTCTGTTTCTAAGTTACCTTCCTGTTAATTTTCAGCAAAATCGGTTAAGATTTTCGTGAGTTATAAATGGTGTAACTAACACTACATTGTTTTATATACAGCTTGTCCAATGTAGGGATATTTTTTGAACTTTCCTGAGTGCTGTTCTTATAGTATGACTAAAATTGAATAATTAAACACGATTAAGCTGAAACGAGGAATGCAAATTATATTGGATCTTAATTATAGGTTTTTAAAGAAGAACAACTTAAATAAATCAATAATTTTTGGTGTGATGTGACAATTTTATCGCCGATGAGTGAAATAAATTCATTACTTTGATACACAAAAAGACGATACGATGTCGCGTTGTCCTGCGACGCAGCATTGCAATCGTTTCGTGATTAAACGTGGTATTAGAAGAAGATGCGAACCTACATCGACTTACACCGAGCTGATAATAGAATAAAACATATTTTATAGTCAAGTAAGTATAAACGCGATCGTATTACAAGTGGGTTGCCTAAACAAATCCTGGACCGAACATTTTTAATTATTTAAAAAAAATGTTTTTCTTGTTTCGAATTTTCACCAACACAAATTATGATAAAAAATTGTAATAAAACTGCGTACATGGTGATATTTTTTTTCCTAATATCCGATCTCGTAAAAGCAACTAGTATCGACAATTATCTGTTTATACCTGGCAATCCAGATATACATATAATAGGCAACCCAACTTCTGCAACTTCGTCTCATACCTACTTTAAGTCGGAATAAACCCGTAATATTGCAATAATTAATGAATAAAAAACATTTTGAAAAATAAAAAAACAATTCCAGGTTTTTTTATGTTACCCATTTTTGGTATATTTTCTGACACACTACATTTCTATAAAACCGGTTTCATCCTATTATCAGTTCGATGTAGGTCAACCTAACTTCGGATCTTAGACTATATTGTGAAACACGGAAAACGGAAAATTAACAACACGGCTTAGCAACGTGCTTGAAGTCGTATCGTAGAAACTTACCACTTCACGGAAAAACTTTTCCGTTTTCTTCATTTTTATCCCGAAAAAATGTTCCTTTGGGCCCATTAACAACGCGGACTACAGCTAGTTAATAATAAAACTTTAACAAACATTTTTGAAGTGAAAACTTCTTTAGCGGCGTTGCGCACTTTTTTGGAATGAGTAAAAACTTCTAAACTCGCGTCAGATCGTCAGAACGTAAGACGGCGCACTGCGCACGCGCGAATAAGACCGCGCGAGATCTAAAATAAAACGTTGATTCATTGCTGTTTTTGTATTGCTCATCTCAACAGACATTGCTCTTTTCATTGCTATGTTCCATCTTGAATTTGTAGATGTAGATTTATGTGTAGACGAGCAATGTTCGATGTACAGATAATATGACGACGTTCTTAGCCGTCACGTGGTCTTACTTTAGCGAGTTTTTGTCAAGCCAAACGCAGGTTATTGATATGAAAATAACAATTGTGCATAAATGATAGTACTTTTATACTGATAATAAAAGCAATTCGTGCAAAATTATTCACTAACCATTCCAAAACAACGTTAATATTCAAGTTGTCACTTCTGACGGCATTCCCGGAGTGCAACCCGTCTTTTTTTATTATTTTATTGAATCAGGCGTTACTTTCTGGAAATCCATTGTAACAGATGTAAAATAAGCCCTTACTTTGCTAATTCAAGCAGTGTAACATTTGTTGCAAATAATCCTCCAAATGACACAAAATGTGACAAGCCTAACTTACATTCCCACCGCGTACTTCCGCGACCTGAACACGATGAAAAGATGTTTTGCAAAACATTTGCGAAACATCTTTTGGAAGCTGGTCACAATAGTAATAATAATAATAAAACTTTATTTGTCTTAGTAAATAGGGTACATCGCAGGTCTTAATTTCTAAAGTTAGTTTCGTCTATTTTACCATTTCACTGGTATGCAAATTTTAGTATGGTATTCAAATCACTGTTTTACATATTTTTTTAACATCGTTTCAATAAATCAAGTCAATCAAATTTACATCGTACAAAATTATTATATATTTGACTTATTAGATTACAATTTAAAAAATATTTTACTAGTTCACAAAATTATGTTTACAAAAATGTCAAAATAATATAATAAATGGAATTACAAAAATCAGTAAAATGTCAAATCATAAAATAAAATTACAAAACAAAATTATTATTATTACCAATTATAAATTAAAATGTCGTTATTTAAATATTATTATTAAATAAAACAACAGTTGCTTACAATTTATTATTGACCGCCTCGTTGGTCGAGTGGCTAGCGTACACGCCTAACTACACCGATTAACCGCGAGGCTCGGGTTCGATTCCCGACGGGGGCAGGCATTTGTGTGATGAACATTTAGATGTCTGCATTTCCGGGTCTGGGTGTTTATTAAGTTTATTCTTGTATCTATTTCAGTATTTCTATGTATTGGTATCGTTGACTAAAACCCATAACACAAGCATATAATTTGCTTACTTTGGGGTTAGATTTAATTCGTGTAACTTGTCCAGTGAAATTTATTTATTTATTTATTATTATCAATGCAAATGATTAAATTTTTACTTAGGAAGGTTTTCTTTTTTCATAATATATCTAACACACAAAAAAAAAATTCATACTCATAATTCATTATAATAAACAGAACTCAACTTATTTTAAATCTGGGCAACTCATCTATGTCATAAAAACACTGTTCACTTAGCAATTGGGATATTTTTTTTTACATTTATTTGTAAGGGACTTGGCGTGAAGATATGTATGTATGTACATTTATTTTTAGGTAAATCTTTAATCTTGTCAGGTATTCTATTGTATATTTTAATAGCCATAATATGGACATTTTTAAAAAGAAGTTTTATGTTACACTTCGGAAAGAATAATTTTCTTACTTATCTAGAAGGTCTTTGAGTTTGCTCTATATTTAATTTAAAGAGGTGCGGATATCTTTTTACAAAAAGTACCACATCCCTAATGTACATACATGGCAATGGAAGTATTTTATATTTTTGAAATAAAGGCTTGTAGCTATCAAGAGGCTTTGCATTATGTATCGACCTTAAACATTTTTTTTTAAATTTTAAATGCTCTATGCATATCGACTGATCATTGCTAGTGATCACTCCTTCGAAATAATTCATACTTGTGAAAAAGGAATCAGGCTAAATATTTTGGAACAATTAGAAATCATAAAACACAATAATATGTGCAGAACATTGTTGAATGAACAAATAAATATATCGGATTCCCCATTATTACGATTTTTTAGCAGCAATCGAGTCACACAGAATCGATTCGTGAAGTGGTTACGAATAATTGATATTGGGGAGTTTTGTCTGTATGAGAGTGCAACGGAGGCGGCGGCAGCCGGCAAGTTACTAGTGTGTCGTCGTTTGTACGGTACGGTCGATTTCCTGAGGATGCCTCGGTGTAGAGGCGAAACGTTCGTCGAGCGCGATTTTGTGTTGTCTGTGGTGAGTTCTTCGACAAAGTCGGCGAAGGACATGACAAGTGGTTTTGTTTCCCGTGTTCTGACTCTATTTGTGATCTGGTCGCGGAGGTAGGAGGTGGGAACTTTAGGTAGGGTTGTCACATGTAAAAAATGTGGCAATTTATATTGTTTCCCGAGCTCTACCTTTATTCGTGTTCTGATCGCGGAGATGGGCGGTAATAACGTTAGTTAGGCTTGACACATTCTGTATCATTTGGAGTATTGTTTGCCACAAAATTTACACTACTTATGCGGAATTAGCAAAAAAAAGGTTTATTACTTTACATCTGTTATATCAGACATGTTGCTGTGCCTCGTGGTTTTTTATATTATTCTTCAAAAGTTTCCATGAAATGACTTCGCACTGTTAATCAATGCCGCCACGTTGCACGTAACGACTTTGATTATATACGAGCCACATGGTAGTCATACTAAACTAGTCATATTACCTGACTTGCAACAACTGAGCACCAATAACATCTTTGGTGCATATAGGCGACAGTAGTCACTTTTAGTTCCCTAAGGAGGCGGTTGTAAGAAATCAAAATTCATCTATCGCTTTATACAATTACATTTTCCTGATGTTAAACAAAACTACTCCTATGGGTGTTAACCGTATTCGGGTCTAATTAAAGAACAAGATGAACCTTTATAACGCTGCGAAAGCTCTCCACCTCCCAATTAACAGACATTCTTTTGTTCACGACTTGCACATAATAAGAACTTGATTCCAATTACTCATATTAGTCGATAATTGCTGTAGCGCAATCTATGGTAATTTAAAACAATTAGATTTCTTTAATAGGATTTTCCAGGGCCGCTCAAATGTGTTTAAGTCACACGTCGTTGTATTTATCATGTTTATTGTTGGTTGTTTTAAACCAGATGAAAAAAGTAAGCAAAGCAAAGCCTCTGTGGTTTAGCGGTCCGATTTTGGACCAATGAAGTCCGATCCCGGGTTCGATTCCCTGGACGGGAGAACAGAAAACATTTTTTTTCTATTTTCTAACAAAAATCTATTCATTATTCTTATTTTAAAAAATGCAAAATATTAAAAAAACAATTTTGCCAATGATTAGATATGTACTCGGGTGGAGGTAGGTTTTCCACTTATCACATTGTTGGACTTAGTGTCATCGGCTAGTCGTGAGTAGTACTTTTTCTTATCACCAAAATGATACTTTTTAAATAAATGCTTTAAATCTTAAAGTCACGTTTTCTTAGACAAAAACTTGCTACTTACATTATGCCTCTAGATCTCTCTCTCTCTCTATCTCATAGTAATAAAACTCCGTTTTGTGATCTCCACTATCCTCTGAAAAATCCTCGTCCTTGAACTTTCACATAATATAGGCACAATAAAAAATGTTTCGTTTTGCCCATTCATAGGCATAATTTGAGGTAAATTTTTTAGGTTCTATCGTTTCTAGACAGTCATCTATGTGATAAATCGTCTTCTTCGACGTTTTGATTTCGTAGCCATATGTACACAATTCTTTGCAAGATCGTAGCTTGATCATCTGATGTCCCCATAGTGTGACCATGCCATCAAAACATTGACTCCTTCACTCTACATGCTACCCCGTTCATATTCATAGCGAACCTAAAGTATCCTTTATCGCCTGGAGGCGGTCCCATCACCAGTCCAGTTCTGAATGCACACGGACAAAATGTATAAATATTTATTTTAAAAATATAGTTATTTATAAAAAAACAGTTATAGCTTGAAGCAGAAAGTCGTTGTCTTATTAGAATTTTGCAAACTGTAATGATATATTTTCTACTTGTCTGCAGCACTTTTCTTGTTAAATTATTTTCTTTTTTAACGAATTACTTGCATTTAATACTAATTTATATTTATAATCAAACATAAAATTTATATTTATAATAAACAAAAATAAATCTTCACCTTCGACTTCGGGTTACGATGATACCATCGCCCAATGGTGAAATTAAAAAAAATAGAATGCCACTAATGTTCCGTAGTGACAGTGTTCGTCACGACCGTGTTCGGTGCTGGAAGGAACCGATAAACTTCATTTCTAAGATAAGATACCGACGCACGCTTTAATCACGTTTTAATTTTTTTTTAATCAAATCAACACAAAGAGGACTACATCTACCGTCGAAACGTATGCTGATTTTCCAGTCTGGCAAGTATCGTCACGATCAGTGCCTATGTTAAAGCTCGTATCATGGTCAAGAAAAAAAACAAGCACAATTTGTATTTATTACATTAGCGTGGACTATTGCTTCGTTTACAGAAAACTACTTTACTGTTTTCAGATTTCATTTTATTCACTAATTAAATTCCACGAAGTAAATGCTATTTTAATTAGCTAAATATTCCTTTTAGAACGCAACTTAAATTTCTCTCCCTTTCTACACCACATAATGTAAAGAAAATGAGAATTGTTAGTATTTAGTCTAATTATAAATTTGTCATTTGAATACATAAGACTTTGTTCGTATCTGAAAGGATTTGCTTTGTTTTTGAAATATCTTATGAAGCTATTTTCCTTTACACAAGATTTATTTTCATTACTTATTAAATGTTTTTGCTGTTTACCTTATCTACTTACAGGGAAAACAAAATGTTAAAGCATTTATCTTAATTGGGCATAGTCTTCGGCGAAGTGTGTCATTCCACCTAATTAACTTACAAGTTGTTAGTATAAGGAAAATAGAAACATTTCCTTTATAACAAACTTCGACAGGAATAAACGGTTCGGTTTTAACTTATAAACATGGGTAATCAAGCAGAAGTTTTTTTCCCAAAATATCATAAGCAAATAAATAAAATGCTACCTAGCATGAAGCTTTAAGTCGTAAGGCGGAATGGTGGCTTAAACCAAAAAGGAATTTGTGAATTGTCAAATGAATGGGACATCTTGGACTCCTACGTTATGGTTTTCTCTTACATTTTTCGAATTCGTTTTTCCTCATGAGTAGTCTATTACTAAATCTTAAAGATGAAGATGCAGTGCGACAGTTACCACTTAGTTATATTTATTAAATTGCAAAAATTTTCCTGTTAAATAAGAAAATAAACTAAACGAATGTGGATGGATACAGGTACCTGGGGCGACCTAGGTAACCTAGGTTGACATTCTACGAACAAAGCTTGGGTTTTATCCGAGAGAGGTATCAAGAGTCTCCGAAATCGGCGTGTTTGTATGTCAGGGATTCATAAAAAGTGGTAAAAAAGGAAGAGGATGGAAGAATAAAGTTATATAAATAGAACGTACAGGTACCCAGGCAGGACTGCAAGGATTGTGACGTTTAGCACTCGTTAATCTCTGCCTGTGCCATAAGTGTTGGCTTGAAGATGTATGTATGTCATATTTATTAAAATAAGCTTTTGTATAGTTTGCAATATACATATATGTATACTAGCTGCCCTCCCCGGCTTCGCAAGATTATGAAATATACATAGAAAACTTCCTCTTTAATCACTTCATCTATTCAAATCTGCATCAAAATCCGTTACGTAGTTTTAAAAATTTAAACACACAAAGGGACATAGGGACAGAGGAAGCGACTTTGTTTTATACTATGTAGTGATAGACATTCCCAAGAATAATTTTAAAAAATAATTACTAAGTACGCTTGAACATTGTTTGTATGAAAAGGGTTATATGAATGTGAAGGAAGCAAGACAGGTTTGTCAGGATCGTGAGGTCTGGCACTCGATACTCTCTGCCTACCCCGTAAGGGACTTGGCGTGAAGATATGTATGTATGTATGTATTTATGTAAAATAAAAAATATAAGATATTGATGTAAGAGTTTTGGTTGATGATGTAGTGCTGGAACAAGTGAATGAAATTGTATATCTTGGTTGTGCTTTTAGCAGGGATGGAAGGTACACCGCGGATGTAGAGAAGAGAGTGAGTGCAGGGAATAGTGTGAATGGGGAGTTGGGTAAACTATTCCAAAGCGAGGTTTTGAGTCAAAAAGCTAAACTCGCTTTGCATAATTCTGTGCTTATTCCAACGTTACTGTATGGAAGTGAGAGTTGGGTATGTCAGAAAGAGCATGAAAGTAGGATAAATGCGGTCGAAAAGAGAGCCCTACGGAAAATCTGTGGTGTAACGCTCGCTGGCCGCATTCGTAACAGTGAGATCCGAGAAAGAGTGGGATTGAAAGAAAATGTTGGTGTTAAAATGCGAAAGGGCATGCTCCGCTGGTTCGATCATGTGGAAAGAATGACAGGTGAAAGATTGACAAAGCAGATATACAATGCGAATGTGGATGGATGTAGGTACCCGGGGAGACCAAGGCTGACATTTCACGATCAGGTCAATCGGATATTATCCGAGGGTGGTGTCAAGAGTCTCCGAAACCGGCGTGTTTTTATGAAAAGGGTTATGAATGTGAAGGAAGCAAGACAGGTTTGTCAGGATCGTGAGGTCTGGCACTCGATACTCTCTGCCTACCACGTAAGGGACTTGGCGTGAAGATATGTATGTATGTATGTATAAGATATTGAATAATTACTACATTTTAATTTATTTGTTTAAAACTAACGTTAACGTTGTAATATTGTATTACGACCCGTAATACAAATAGTTGAGCTTCGCTGCACAAAGCGGTGCGAACTTTTTGTTACGCCCCATTACTTAGAAAAGTCTCTTTGTCATTTTATATGACTTTTCCATTATAAATTATAGACCTACTTCTTAGAATTAGATATTAGTGGATAATTTCTCTAAATATCATGAGGCAGAGTGGTACTTTTTTTATGATTATCTGTTACTGTTTCGTAATTCGTAAAATTAGTAGTACATTTAGATCATGTCCGAGGGCATTTTTTCACTTTAAAAAATATAAACGTATTAGTACTCACCTATTTTTTTTTTGGTCTCCTCTGTGGTCTAGCGGCCCTGGTGTTGGACTTGACTACATGAGGTCCCGGGTTCGAATCCCGGGTCGGCCAACAAAAAGAATTGGTTGGAATTGGAAATGTGCCCGGTTGGCAATATGCTTGCCGCCTATCACATTGTGGGACTTAGTGTCTTCAGCTAGTCGTGGGTGCCTTTATTGTACCTCTGCCTACCTCTTCGGGGATATTGGCGTGAAGATACTTATTTTTTTGTCTTATTACGCCGAAGAAGTATAACTTCTAACGCGTACACGTTCAGTACACACACACTTTTTTTTGTGCTTTCCGGTTGGCAATATGCTTGCCGCCTATCACATTGTGGGGCTTAGTGTCTTCGGCTAGTCGTGGGTGCCTTTATTGTACCTCTGCCTACCTCTTCGGGGATATTGGCGTGAAGATACTTATTTTTTTTGTCTTATTACGCCGAAGAAGTATAACTTCTAACGCGTACACGTTCAGTACACACACACTTTTTTTTGTGCTTTCCGGTATTTCTCGGAAAACTGATGTTTTAGGACGGAAGATTTTTTTATGACCTGTAACAGCCAGCAGAATAATCACCTTTTATCCAGATCAATCTTATGATTGCTGTTGGAAAGCCAAGTGATTATATAGAAATAGTCAGGTTTCGAGAGTTTATCCATATTTTGTTTAAGATACTTCTTAACTTTTTGGCACAACCTGGCATTTTTGGGTCCTCGATAAAACAAGTTTATCGATGATTCCATCCCTGTCTATAAGCTCAATTAATTTTTGGTGACAAAGTTAAAGTGGTTACTAAACAATTACACTAATTTATAGTTGTCATTATATTTTTCTGATTGGATCTAGTATTCTCTAAATATATAGGCTTATTTTCAAATCAAACAGCTATTATAATACGAAATATTTACATCGTCGATGATTTTCCTGAACAGATACAAGTACCTTATTTATCACAGCTGCCATATTGTAAGTCCTCGCCACTACCATGTTCGGGATTAATTTACGTTATAGGTTTAACATCTTAGGCTCGGCAAGTTAACGTACCATTTAGTGCCAATAGGCGAGGTGTATCAGGGAATCTCCCCGATTGTTTGTCTTGTCCATAAAAATTCCTCAGGTTGGCAACACACCATTACCAACTTTGGTGTCTCTAGGCGGCGTAAATTTAGGTCTAAAAAAATGGCGATGTAAAATTAGCGTAATTGAAAAAAAAAATCCGAAATTTGTTACTTTTTGGTTGCTAATTAGTTGCTAAAAATTTTTTTTGCTTTAACCGATCGCATAAATTTCTTACCATCAGGAAAGCCGTGTGGTTATTTTGCCTTCCATTATCATAAAAAAGTAACGTTACTATAGAAAAAACATAAAAAACTGGAGTTTGATTTATCGCGTGCTTTTGTACCTGCCTCTATTATCCCGTCGTTTTTGAATCTTGCAACATTGCTTTAGTCACGAACGCATTTTTTCCCGTCCCTGGAAAACGTGGAATGCTCGTACTTCTTTCACTTTTGCCATTTTTCATTTCTACAATTTTCGTTTCGTTTTACATTCTTGTTTTTTCTCATCTGTAATTATTCAAATCTGGGTTACAAAATGATTCATAACAATGTTACATACAAAAGACTGTTATTTTTACCTGGTTATACATAGACTATTAGTGATGGATTCGTACCAGTTGCATATCAGTTATTATGTAGTTGTTTTTTCTGTGTTTATAGGACTAGAAGAACAGCAGGGCAGATTTTGTGCTGTTGGGAAATACTGTCCTTACTAGCAGGTGATAATATTGCGTTGCCAACGTGAGACTAAGATGTCCTCTTGCGTAAGAAAGTTTATCGGTTACTTAACTGTAAACGTTACGAAGGTATCAAAAATAAATAGTGATTGCTTGTAGAGCGTACTCATTCCTTAAAGGTCGGCAACGCATATGTGATACTCCTGGTGTTGCGGATATCCGTGGGCGGTGGTGACCCACTTTGCGTCCTCTTCTATAAAAAAACGTGTAGTTAAAATACTTTTTTTGTTTAGGTATTAAATGTTCATAAAATCTGAAATATCTTTATATAAGCGCCAGATATAACTAATTATATTTAGGAAAAAAATATTTAAAAAATGCCATAAATATTAAATGTTATTAGACAGTATATAGTATGTTGTTAGACATTTGAATGTTGCTAAAAACAAATTCTGATTTGAACTCTTGACGCTCGAATAAGAATAGTAAGTAATAATACTTTAGAGACAAAATCGCTGGTTTCGGCTAGCTATTTAATAAATTTGTTTTATTAAAAAATATTCATCCATAAATTCTGAAGTTATAATTTCGAAGCTTTTAATACATATTTAAATGAAACCCAATTCTCCGTTTCAAATCTCATGATGTGGTCACAGCAGAGCTGATAGCCGATGCTTTAAACGGGGCCAGGCTTACCTCACAAAGGTTGCTTTACTTGCTTATTCCTTTGAGTTGCTTCCATAAAATAGACGCGTCATTCCCGATAGCCCCGAATTTCATGCTTGCTTTCACAGGGTTTGTGTTTACAAGTGTACGATATTTTAGGTATAAATTATTTTTGAGCCTAAAGAAATATGATATATAATAATAATAAATATCCCAGGACAAGTTACACAAATTGAAGCTAACCCCAAAGTTAGCAAATTATGTGCTTTTGTTATGGGTGTTAGCCAACGATTCTAGTACATAGAAATACTTAAATAGATACCAGAATAATAATATCTAAATCCAGACATCTAAATGTTCATCCCACAAATGCTTGCCCCCGTCGGGAATCGAACCCGAGCCTCGCGCTTGATCGGTGTAGTTAGGCGAGTTTGCTAGCCACTCGACCAACGAGGCTGTCAAACTAAACTTATTAAGAAGAAGAAGTATCTTCACGCCCATATCCCCGAAGAGGTAGGCAGAGGCATAACTATGGCACCCATGATTAGCCGAAGACACTAAGTCCTACGATGTGATAGGTTGCAAGCCTATCGCCAACCGGGCACATATCCAATCCCGAGCAACGTTTTTCTTTTTGTTGCCCGACCCGGGAATCGAACCCGGGATCTCATGCAGGCAAGTCCAACACACGGACCGCTAGACCACAGAGGCGATTAAACTTATTCATAATCATAACATAGATTAAAGTACTTCAAGGCTGAAAGTACTCCAAGTATAGTCTTTTTTGCACTGGAATATATAGACTATATTGTCACCTCAAACCATGAACTAGGACGGGAATAGTTTTCAACTTTGTTTTTTGTAAGAACTCGATATTTCTTGATCTAGTGGATCTGGGAATAAATCTGTCTCTATTTAATTGCAATAGTTATAATACCCTTGTTTTCCCATCTTATATTGACACAGTTTAATACGCACTGAAATACAAAAATAAACAAATTTATATTCAACAAATGCCTGTCTTTGTTAAGAATCGAACTCGCGTTTCTATGGTCTTTGATGTTTAACGAGTAGACTAATCCTTCGATTAACAAAAAGATAAAACAAAGATAGACGGAAATCTGTCCAAACTAAAATTCTGTGATATTTTACAAGTCGAAGAATATAGAAATAACAAGTCCATTTATTGAAATGAATGTTATCGTTTAACAATGTCCAAATATCTGGCATAATATTTAACTCGACAGAAACAGTCCGACCTAAATAACATCCAACTTAAAACAGGACACTGCCAGTAAAGCTATTTCACCGAGCATCAGTTTTACATAGCTATAGTAGCAAAAAGTATAAAAAAAACTATTAATAGCAGTTTAACAATAGCACAATTTGGTTTTTTAAAAGCTAAACAAGCAGTCGCATTCTTGATGATAATAAATAATTAAATATGCCTGGACAAGTTACGCAAATTGAATATAACCCCAAAGTAAGCAAATTATATGCTTGTGTTGGAAATACATAAATAGATACTAGAATAAATTTAATAAGGTGTTTATTCAACGATACTAATACATACAAATACTTAAATAGATAAAAGAATAAATAAAGTTAATATACACCCAGACCCGGAAATGCAGACATCTAAATGTTCATCACACAAATGCCTGCCCCCGTCGGGAATCGAACCCGAGCCTCGCGGTTAGTCGGTGTAGTTAGGCGTGTACGCTAGCCACTCGACCAACGAGATAAAGATATGCTTATGAAAGTATTATAATCAAATATGGTATTGACAAGTTGCTTAATAAATATTAAACCTCTTTTGTATTTTTTTTATTGAATTCCATGCTATTCACAATTTAATATTTCAATTGTACTTTCCTACTATTCATAAATATCATAATAATCCAACTGTTGAGATTTGTTTGGTATTGTCTTTACTGAATTTTTTTATATGAATAGCGTCAGTCTAGGGATGACAAGTATAAGCGATATTAATAAATTGTGCCTCTTTTATTAAGAAATACAAAAGAAACTTATTTATGTTATATTTTGTTGTAAAAAAAGTAAAGTTTCTTATATTGAGTTTACCGGCTACCCTTTCTTCCAAACCGAAACACTACGGCAGTGACGTAATGGCGATATGATCTTTGTGGAATTAATGCCGATATCTCAAAGATAACTTTGTTTATAAGATAAAACTTGATAAAATAACACTTTAATGACTTCATTGATTTCTCTTGTTTCAGAGTAGCTTCTAGATAGTTTGGATACATTACGTGGATCAGTAATCAGACAATGCATTTAGACTATAACCAAGCTTTTGTCGAAGACTTAGCATCTCCTTACTTTGTTATTTTTTTCAGTTAAAAAAATTAAATTTTGTTTTTTTTCCCATCGAGAATATAGTTTTCTAAGTTGAACTTGTTTAGAATCGTAACGATTTGAAAATCTATCAAACGAAAATGCATCACGATAAAAAAAATATAGAGTTAAGTTGGAAGAACTAGAAAATGAGGCAAAACATTATATAGTATTTTGTATTGCTATAGCTTTACTACTGTCGTGTTTGAATTGCATAGACATTTTTTTTTAAATTATACAAACTTACATGTTCCGTCCTAACGCTCAGATTTTTTTTGCCTTTTATTCACATTTTATACAGATATACACAGTAACCGAGCTACTGTGCCATGTGGTAAGTACTCGATAAAGTAACTTTAGGAATGGTGCCTTCCCAGTGTATGAGATATTTGCTTTACATTTGGCCTCACATAAACAATTGACAATTTACGTAGTTCATGTTCAAAGACAATTTGAGAATGACGTTTGATCCACACGATTCTATGTAAATTAGTTTTCCTGCTTGTTGTAAATTTCGAGAAGGCTTAGGGCCCTGTTTGACATATTTTTTATCTATTTGTAAAAAAATTAGTATGTACAGTAGTACTATTTAAATTATGCGCTTCGGCTATATTTGTTATTACATAATTAATCATTTCGCTTAAATTTAGACTAGCTCAGCCAATTTAAACATAAAAGAATAAAGTGTAAAAAAGTAAAAAGTGTAAAGCCGAAGCGCATATTTTAAATAGTAGTACTATAAGTATCTTAGTAGTACTCTATATCCCAGTAGACGTAGGTAGACGCATAACCAGGACACCCACGACTAGCCGAAGACACAAAGTCCCACAATGTCGCCAACCGGGCACACATCCAATCACGAGCAACATTTTTTTTTATTAGAAAAGTGGAAAAACCATATTTTCTTTTTGTTGCCCGACCCGGAAATCGAACCCTGGACCTCATGAAGTCAAGTCCAACACCTGGACGCTAGAATCATCAAGTAAGATTCCATGTTTCTACAGTTCCTCTTTGTAGAAAATACTATCTTGCCTCTTTGCCAGGAAAAACCTAAGAGGCGAACAAAGGTTACATTAGTCATTACCAATAACACTACTGGCTGTAATTATTCTTGAGTCCTCTTTCGGTCCAGTAGCCGGTGGACTTGGACAATAGGTCTAACACCACGGTCATAAGAAAGCGAAGCACCTATAACATGTATAGCCACGCTTGTCTCTTACTAGGAGAGCTGTGTGCTTATTAGCTATTTAAACAAAAAAAAAATATACTGCTTTTCTAAGTTGGACCGTACAACATTTTTAGATTTCAAATATACCTAAATTAAAAGTTCCATAAAAATCGGTGGAGCCTTTGAAAGAATCCGACAACAAGCACAAAATTATTATACAAAAGACTAGCTGAACCGGCAAACGTTGTTTTGCCATATAACTAATTAAATGACGATTGATCAGTTATCGACCCTGGATAAAAAATGACTATTAAAAAATAGGGGTTGGTGATAAAAGGGGTGATAAATTTAGGGTTGTATGTACTTTTATATGCTGTATCATAAAAAAATAAAAACAAAAAATTTTGTCTGAAAATTGCAAAAAACAAATTTCGGGGTGGACCACCCTTAACATTTCGCTGGATGAAAAATAGATGTTGGCCGATTCTCATGATACCGGATAAGCACAAAAAAATTCATCAAAATCGGTCAAGCCGTTTCGAAGGAGTATGGCAACGAAAACTGTGACACGAGAATTTTATATATTAGATAATGAAGTGCTATCAAATGCCAACAATGAATAATGTTTTTACACCCAAGCAAAGTCAAGGTGTTTTGCTAGTTCGTTTTACCAGTTTTTGTAAATATTACTGTATTTTTGTTGGTACTTGAATATTCTTCTCCTCGAAATCGTTTTTTCCAGCTAAACTTCAAGGTCGAACTTATTGAACTTGTAATTATAAAGTCAGACAATATAATCTCTTGGATCTTGTTTATACGTATAAGGTTACAATCTTGTGCCATAATTATGTAGATAATTAAGCGTGATATACCACTGTAATATGTGACGCTCATAGTGCGAGATCGATAAGTTCATGCCGAGGCTGTACCTTACATTTTAATTGAATAATTGGACTTATATGCATGGAACGTTATTTGAGATACTTATATAACATATATTTAGTAGCTAATAATATTGGTTTTTATCCTAAATACACTTTTCTTTATACTTATTACAGCAAAGACAAATTTATCGCCATATAAATAGTGATGTAGTAGAAAACGTTTCATTTCATTTTTCCGACGAAGCTCTGAATAAATTATACTTCCAGTAAGCTGGCGGCCTTACTTTCCCTTTTAACGTCACTTTATTTAACAAGTTTTTTAAAGTCCTTACCCCGTGCCCTCACAGCGATGGAATTAATTAATAAGTTTCTAAACTTCACATTACGTAAATAACATAGATGAGATAAAATAACACTATAAAATTAAAGAAAATTCACTAAATACTACTTAGTAAACTTTTAAAGAAAATGATCCAGTTTATTTAGATTTCAATTCGCTGTCGAAGTCTATTTTTTTATGATATTGGAAGGCATACAAGGAGGCGAATTTCCTGATGGTAAGAAATTCACGTCGCCTTGAGACACCAAAGGTGGTAATGGTGCGTTGCCAACCTGAGGCCCTAATGTTAGGCCTCGAGCAAAAGTAAGTTTACTGGCTACCTTACCCTCCGAACCAGAACACGTCAATGATAAGCATTGGACGTTATGGTAGCATGAATAGGTAAGGCGGTGGTACCAATCCGGGCGAGTCGCTGCAGAAGCTCTACCACCTAGTAGGATGTCACGCTGTTAGTGACGGTAAGCCTAAGCTCGCCTTTTACGAGCTGCCTGGCGGGAAGGCAGATGGTCTATTCTGCAAAGGATCCCGAACCAAGACCGGGTGAAACACAATACCTTAATAACATAGATGAGATAAAAACACATTATAAAATCAAGAAAATTCACTAAATACTAATTCAATAAATTATAAATAAATAAATAAAGCACGAAATAGTATATTTCGTGCTTTCTGTATATTTCAAGAAGGTTTAAGGCCGTGGTTGACATCTTTTTTATTATTTATTTGTATTCCAATCGAAGAAATATTTCCTTCCTCGTACCTACTAAATTTTTAATAAAATTTGATTAAGATTCTTAATTAAATCCATTCTGTAAACCGGATTTTATATGTAGCAAGAAACAAATATAGAGTAACATATTAATTTTATATGTCATATTTTCAGTAAAATATAGTTATTTATGTTTTATATTCCTCATACACAAGAATTTAATTTTAAAAATGTGAAGAACTGAAAATGTTCTTATTTTATTAAAATAAAACAAAATAGTCGTCTTTGTGGAAATTATTATATTTTCAGACTAAAATTTAAGTCTTCTTTACAGATTTTCTTCCTTTAAATAAATTTCGGTTTCTAGTAGCAGTTATTATTGCTAAGTTCTCGGTATTTTCAACTTCTTCAGGCTAACACATTCTTAGACTTACGTAGAAAGCGAAATATACTGGACCATTTCGCTTACTAAGTAGTATTTAGTGAATTTTCTTGATTTTATAATGTTTTTTTTTATCTCATCTATGTTATTAAGGTAATGTGTTTCACCCGGTGTTGGTCCGGGATCCTTTGCAGAATAGACCATCTGCCTTCCCGCCAGGCAGCTCGTAAAAGGCGAGCTTAGGCTTACCGTCACTGACACCGTGACATCCTACTAGGTGGTAGAGCTTCCGCAGCGACTCGCCCGGATTGGTACCACCGCCTTACCTATTCCTGCTACCATAACGTCCAATGCTTATCGTTGACGTGTTCTGGTTCGGAGGGTAAGGTAGCCACTAAACTTACTTTTGCTCGAGGCCTAACATTAGGGCCACAGGTTGGCAACGCACCATTACCACCTTTGGTGTCTCAAGGCGACGTGAATTTCTTACCATCAGGAAATTCGCCTACTTGTTTGCCTTCCAATATCATAAAAAAAAGACTTAGAAAGCGAATTGAAACCTAATTAAACTGGATCATTTTCTTTAAAAGTTTACTAATTAGTATTTAGTGAATTTTCTTTGATTTTGTAGTGTTATATAATCTCATCTATGTTATTTACGTAATGTAAAGTTTAGAAAGTTATTAATTAATTCCATCGCTGTGAGGACACGGACTATCAAAAAACTTGTTAAATAAAGTGACGTTGAAAGGAAAAGTAAGGCCGCCAGCTCGCTGGAAGTATAATTTATTTAGAGCTTCGTCGGAAAATTGAAATGAAACGTTTTCTACTACATCACTATTTATATGGCGATAAATTTGTCTTTGCTGTAATAAGTATAAAGAAAAGTGTATTTAGGATAAAAACCAATATTATTAGCTACTAAATATGTGTTATATAAATATATCAAATAACGTTCCATGCATATAAGTCCAATTTTTCAATAATGGTACAGCCACGGCATGAAGTTATCGATCTCGCACTATGAGCGATTAGCATGTCACAACACTAACACTAACGACTGTCGTGAACGGTAATACTCATGGTAGCTAAAACGATCTGAAATGATGATGACTAATGAGCATCGCTGGTCAAATTCCAAGATTCGTATCAAGATATATTTTTATTTTTATTTAATAGTAAAAGATATATAAAGATATAAATAGTAAAGAATATCGTCTCTGTGGTCTAGCGGTCCGGGTGTTGGACTTGACTGCATGAGGTCCTGGGTTCAAATCCCGGGTCGGCCAACAAAAATAAAATTGGATTTTTCCAATTTTCTAATAAAAAAAAATGTTGGTCGGGATTGGAAATGTGCCCGGTTGGCGATAGGCTTGCCACCTATCACATTGTGGGACTTAGTGTCTTCGGCTAGTCGTGGGTGCCTTGGTTGTAACTCTGCCTACCTTTTCGGGGATATGGGCGTGAAGATACTTTTTTTAATAGTAAAAGAGAAATGTTGCTTGTAAACACCATTTAAGTTACTAGTGTGTCGCTAACTTATGGTCAGGATCTTGGGCAACGTATGCGAGTGCCATCTGCCCTACACTTCAACGCGGTACACGATAATATAGAGTACCCAACACCCATACTCGGTACTCAGTAATAAGTAAGGTGGTGGTACCAATCCGCGAGGGCAGCTGCACGACTTCCACCTTATAATATTATATATTTGTTTTGCCTTTATTGACATAATATTACACACAACTGATGTTTATTCAAACACAGAGGAAGAGGCGTTCAGTTTGTGGAGGAGACTATTAAATACGGGTGACAACAAACATCTTGCTTGATATCCGCATACATGTTATATGTATACGTAACAGTTGAATACTGTTACTGTAGTCTTGAGACAATGAATATACTCAAAATCAATAAACCACAATGCATTCCTGGCACGATATATACTTAAACGATAAAACTAATTGTTCTGCTAATTTTTTTAATGTGATTTTAGTAAAAAAAATTGTCACTTAGGGGTATGAAAATAGATGTTGGCTAAATGGCCTACTCAATTTGCTTAAATAATTTCATTAGAATCGATCAAGCCGTTTCGGAGGAGTACGGGAACGAACATTGTGACTAGAAAATTTTATTTATAAGACGAATAAAAACCTTATGTGATAGTATTCAAGATTACACTCCGAAACAGTTTTTAAGTAAATGGGCAAGAATATGTTGTAATGATGCTGATGATGATGAAATGATGCTGTGGCAGAACGTTTTCTGGTCAGCTAGTTAACCAACCAAAACGAAAAAGACACCAATGTAGAGCTACCAACTGTATAAAAGTGTGAAAACGAAATACTTTTCTTAAACATTTGCTATTTGTTTATTAATGTTTAGGTACATTGGATCGTTTTAGCTTATTGTTTTTTTGTACTAAGTTTGAGACGCAGATGATTACATTTAATACCTCAAATGGACCTCAGTGGTCTAAGAGGTATATTATATAGTTTTTTGGTTGTCGGCTTAGTCACTACCATGTCACTACATAGTATAAAACAAAGTCACTTCCTCTGTCCCTATGTCCCTTTGTATGCTTAAATATTTAAAACTTACCAACGGATTTTGATGCAGATTTTTTCAATAGATAAAGTGATTGAAAAGGAAGGTTTATACGTATATTTCATAATCGTGCGAAGCCAGGGCGTCCCGCTAGTGTACAATAAATTAAAAAAAAAATTTTATGCTTCCACACTGTACTGGATTTTCACGCAGAAATCTTAATACTCTTGCATACTTACTTGTTTTATATTGACTTACAGCTTCTGTAGAAATCAGAACGGAACAAAAAAAATGAGTAGAGTAAGAGATCCAGGAAACTACATAAAACATAGACATGTTAAAATGAGTGTTGTTAAAAGAGTATGGAGGAAACAGATTGGAACAGAGATTGCTTCGCAGAAAAGAGCGAATTTAATTTGTTCTTGTCGATGAAGCAACCTCTTAGAGGCAAGAGAGAGAGATAACTATTTCGTGTACAGTGAAGAATTAAATATATACTTCATTAAATTGATTTTAATATCTTAAAATGTTTTTAGGAATTTACATTTTGCAATTTCATTTTTATCGCTTTCATATTACGCATGAAGTAAGTATACTTAAGGCCTTATTTGTACGTAACAAATACATGTATGTTGATTTTTCATCACAAATATCTAGAACTAGACCTTTGAGGAAGAACAATTGATAAAAACTTTTTATGTGTAGGTATTAATAGTTCACAAAATTCTATAATGCTTCTTTAAAATGTGAACATCAAACACTATTACATAAATTGGGTTTTATAGAAAAAAAAGTAAACTTTCACAAAAAACACACTTTTTGATATTCCCGGCTCTAGAAAACAAAATATTTAAATTTGTTTCAATATTTTATTGAAGATAAGTTTATAGAAAAACTAGGTAATTCCAATAAACCCTTCCGAAATAAGTATGAGCTCAGTTTTATCTAAAGGGAAACTTTATAGAAACCAATATTTTTAAAAAGTTTCCGTTGTCAAAGGTCTAATTTTAGATATTCGCAAGGACGAATCGGCATATTTGGGACCTTAAAGTGCTTTTAAATTTTTATTAAAAAATGAAAATCGGTTTAACAATAGGTATACTTGTCAACCTTTTTGTAAACACAGTGGTACAGAACTTTGAAAGTTTGCTTACTGTACTATCAAATTGAAAAGTCTGTGCAGAATTTGTTAATACTTCGTAAATTTCATTAACACTTTTGTATGTAATGGTACCTCTCTTTAGTTCACAAAGGTCACAATTAGTTCATGGATTTCGTTTATGATCCCATCACGTACGTTATTGCAGTCCAGAGTTTCCGAGACGAAACGTACGAAGCCATGATCTGGGCGCCAACTAGTTGGAATGTTTCACCTCGACTAGTATTAATTCGAGTTTTGATTGGCGCGCTCAGAGTCACGTGGTCTGGTTATTAAATAAACCTGTACCTCCGTTATTATAAAGCTTGTGAGTTTAAGGTCTTTTATGGTTTAAAGGTTAACTGTTTATTTGTAAGGTATATCTAAGTTATCTTATTTCAACGGGAAACCATTGAAGGTTCCGTTCGGGATAAAATTTAAGTGGTACCCAATTAGATACACACAGTAAAATGATGACGTTTATGGAAGACCTACATAATTTTACATGATTCTTTATTAGATATAGTATTAAGTTATTTAAATAATTAAATTGCTATGTTTGTTACATTACATACGCTTTAATTAAAAGCGAGGTTTTCGAATCAAAAAGCTAGACTCGCTTTGCATAATTCTGTGCTTTTCCTAACGTTATTGTATGGAAGCGAGAGTTGGGTATGTCAAAATAGCAAAAGAGTAGGATAAATGCGGTCGGAATGAGAGCGCTACGTAAAATCTGTGGGGTGACGCTCGCTGACTGCATTCGTAACAAAGAGATCCGAGAAAGAGTGGATTGAAAGAAAGTGTTGTTAAAAAGAGAAAGGGCATGCTTTGCTGGTTCGGTCATTTGGGAAGAATGACAGATGAAAGACTGACAAAGAAGATGTACAATGCGAAAGTGGATGGATGTAGGTACCCGGGGAGACCAAGGTGGACATTCCACGATCAGATCACTAGGATATTATCCGAGGGTGGTGTCAAGAGCCTCTGAAACCGGCATGTTTGTATGAATGTGAAGAACTGGCACTCGATATTCTCTGCCTACCCCGTAAGGGACTTGGCGTGAAGATATGTATGTACGTAAATACATTATAGGAAAAATAATTAGGGTAATGCAAAGATTCTTTTAGAGCGCAAACATTTTTCAAATTCTATCTGTTTGTTTTTCATTACGCGAAAAATATACTGATTAAATTTAGATTAGGTTTTTAAGTATTGAAGCAAATGTCTTCTACTTCATCGTTTATTAAAATTGGTCAAGTACCCCAAACAGTAGCAGTTCAGTTAAATATTATAATACTTTACAGAAGAAAAAAAAAGTCTCTGTGGTCTAGCGGTCCGGGTGTTGGACTTGACTGCTTGAGGTCCTGGGTTCGAATCCCGGGTCGGCCAACAAAAAGAAAATTGGATTTTTCCAATTTTCTAATAAAAAAAAATGTTGGTCGGGATTGGAGATGTGCCCGGTTGGCGATAGGCTTGCCACCTATCACATTGTGGGACTTAGTGTCTTCGGCTAGTCGTGGGTGCCTTGGTTGTACCTCTGCCTACCTCTGGCGTGAAGATATTACTTTACAGAAAAAAGTTTATTTTACCTCCTAAACTGTACCCTTTTCGATTTACATGGTAGGTAGTTTTGCTTATTCTAACCGCCTGTCAATTTTTTTTCCATAATTATCAAGAAATAAACTAAGTGATATTAAATTTTGAAACTTACAGAAAGAAGCAATTTTTTAATCTTAATTATTTAACATTTTAGAAAATAAAAGGGCTATACAGGGCAGATAGATGCCTGCTAGGTCATGGGTGTTGGCCTTTGTACGCTATGACTCATTATTCTACAAATTTCTAACCTTACAGGAAGACCGTTAGTCGGAGGGTTCACTATCTCTCTAACTATGTACTTTTGTTTGAAACACAAATAAATCTTAATACAATTGATACTATGACGTATTCACGATGGATGGAATTACTTCTCAAAGTTTTACGCGTCTAATGCGAGGAATCGCGCTTTGTAAATATTACTCACTACAACTTTGTCGTGATTTGCAATATTTGCTAATGGCTTAATTCTCCGTGTTGGTCCGAGCTCCTTTGCAGAATAGACCATCTGCCTTCCTGCCAGGCAGCTCATTTAAGGCAAGCATAGGCTTATTGTCACTATCACCGTGTTGTCTCACAAGGTGGTAGAGTTTCGCACCTACTCGCCCGGATTGATACGATATCTATTCCTGCCGCCAAATCGTCAGTGCTTGCCGTTTACGTATTCCAGTTGGGAGGATAAGGTACTAAGGTCACTTTTGCTCGAGGCCTAACATCCCGGCCTCAGGTAGGCAACGCACTATTACCACATTTGGTGTCTTGGCTGCATGAATTTCATACCATCAGGAAATCCGTCTGCTTT
>NJDC01006912.1:10347-22285 GCA_002245475.1 Calephelis virginiensis | reverse complement strand
CTTTCAATTCTCTATATAGCTTTTAAACCATTCTAATGAATTACCTCTAATACCATGTCTCTCAAGTTTCATTGACAAAATTTTATGTGATACAAAATCAAACGCTTTACTCGTATCTAAAAATATAGCAAGGGGAAACTTTTTACTATTTAGACATTCTGTTACTTTTTTAACTAAGTCGAAACGTGCATAAACTGTAGACCTACCTTTTCTAAATCCGTATTATTATTTTTTAATAAATGAAACTGAAGTAGATAACTGTATAATTTTTCATACTTAATTACATACTTAATTACTGGAATTAAAGTTATTGGTCTATAATTGTTCATGTCACACATATCCCCTTTTTTAAATAATGGCTTGACAACAGACTTTTTTAAACGATCAGGATATTTTCGTTCTAAAAATGATAAATTGATTATATGACAAAGAGGCTTTGATATCACACTGGCAACATTCTTTAATATTATTGTGCTTATATTGTCATAGCCAGTTGCTCTGGTGTTTTTCAAATTATGTATAACCTTGACTAAATCATGCTCATCAACTGGTGTCAAAAACATAGTTTTATTGTGATTCGACAAATTAAGAGATTTTATGCTATTTGTGGAACAAGCCTGACTTTCATAACAAGATTTAGTCTGATTTATACAGAACTTGTTGAAATGATTAGAAATTTCTTGAGCATCAGTGTTTATTTATTTTAATTTGTTCTATTTCTTCTTTAGAAATTTAATTTGAAATGTACTTTTAATTATATCCCATGAAGCTTTACACTTATTAGAAGACTGTTCAACATTTTTTAACGAAGCTTGTTTCTGAGATTCTAGTATACACTTAGATAATACCTTTTTATAACGTATATAACTCCTCTTATTTTCCTTTTTGTTAAATTGGGAATAACGATAATTTAAATACAACTGACGTTTTACTTTAGACAGCCATTTGTTTTTAATTGGCTTATTTGACACCTTAATTTGAATTTTTGGAAAAAATAATTCATAAAATAATATAAAAGTATCATGAAATTCATTAAAAGCCTCTTCACAATTATCACAAGTAAGAATTTCACTAAAACTTAAAAATGACAGACATTCATTGAACTTATTAATATTTTCTTGTCCAAATATGTATACGCTTTGTTTCAAACCAAAAGGTAAGCTTCGGTTTACAATATGAATCTGGCTTTATGTCTACTTGTATACTTTGTGCTGTTTCATGGTCAGATAAACAAAGAATGTGAGTGTCAGAGCAAACATTTTCTAAATTACTAGCAATTACATCTAAACATGCAAGTTTTCTTGTAGGTTTCAAAATATGTAGACATAAATTATTATTTTCTAAAATGCTTTTTAAAGTTTTATAAGTATTTGTAGATTGTAAAAGGTCTATATTCCAATCTCCACATAAAACGAATTTCTTTTTAGATATTTTCATAATTTTTTCTAATAATAATTCCAAATTATTAAGAAAGATATCTACATTTGAACTAGGAGTACGATATATACATATTATGTTTAAATTATAGTTTATTATCTCCACTGCACAGCATTCAAAAGAGTATGGTATGTGAATTTGTAAATCCAGAGTTTTAAAATTAAGTTCTTTACTTACTAATATACAGGTACCACCACGACGCTGATTATAGCGAGAGAAATATGAAGCTGTATAGTATCCATCTACTTTAAAATTTTGTTCAGAACCTTGCTTTAAAAATGTTTCAGAGAGACAAATAACATGTAATTTACCTAGAGAGTCTCTGAGTTCACTACTAACAGCTGCTTGAAGATAATCACGTTTATTTAATGCACCGGTAATGTTTTGATGCAGTAATCTAAATTTATTTACGAAAAAGCTGATTATTAGTTATATTTAATGATTTATTACATGTTTTTTGTCTGAAATAGTATGGTATAGTACCTTTTTTTATTGTTGTACAAGGAACTATTTTCTATTCGTTTTTGAAAAAATTCTTTCTTTTTAACTGAAATAATAGGGTATAGTCCCTTTTTTAAAACTATTAGATGCTAAGCTTGAATTTATTCTATTTAACACTAAATTTTCTAGATTTTGTTTGTATTCATCAAATGTAATATTTGGTTTTTCTAATTTTTTATTTAAATTTAGCTTATTTAATTTCACAATTTTACTATTAGAAAAAGATAAGAATTTATTTTTATATTCCTGATAATCTATTTCAGTTTTTAATTTATTAGACAAACACTCAATATACATCTTGTGTGTATAGTGTCCATATTGTTCTATACAATTATCTAAGTCTAAAAAGGTACAATTATAATATTGATTAGCAATTAACTTCAATTTATGATTTAGAAGTGCTACATTTAAGTACTGATTATGCATAATTTTAAGTAAAAACACTTGTTTACACTTACTTAATTTATTTAATATGTTACTAACATTTGTGAACACCGAGTAAGGATCTCAGTCGTTGGAGCCAACTGCTATAATAGCATAATCTTTGCTGCTTAAACCTGAAAAATCTTTAAACGTGTAAATTAATTCCGATGAATTAGCATTGGGTTTTACTGTTGATTGGACAGAGTACTTATTGTATCCTAAGAGATTGGTGGACAAACCACGTACTCTTTGGTCACCCAAAATTACAATCCTTTCTTTAATTGATTTTCTGTGATGTTTGGGAGATACACTTATTGAACTTGTTTTTATGGGTACATATTTACCAGATTCAGAGTCAGCTACCTTTTGCGATGAGATTTGTGTGTCTTGGAGCTGACTAACTTGAGAAAAAAGGCTATCACACATATTTCTATTATCACTATTTTGCCTTTTAAATGATTCAATGCCTGTAAAGGGGGGCCCGAGTGTGGGACTCGCTATTGGTGCCGGGTTGCTAATACCCACTAAAAACCTCTACGTCCGCCTTCACTGTGCAGTGGTGGCGAGATGGTGGGGGCGTTTGCGCATACTTTCACCAACCCGTCAGCACTAGCCAGCCCTGCTGGCTACCTTCGAGGCGGGGGCCTTGTTGACCCCAGCAGACGGTTTGAATGCGCGCGGCTGTACGACGTTGCCGCGCGCACCTCCTTGAGGCCTTACGGGGCAGGGCCCCAGCCTCTTCACCGGAGACGGAGCAGAGCCTGATAGGCCCTCCGCCTCACCCCCGTGCGTCTCCGGCGGATCGGGTCAGGGGGTTATCTGTGACCTCCCTGACCCGCTCCGCCTCCTCCTTCTGCATCATCACGTCCTCGCAGAAGGAGGTGACTGCCGTCCACGATTCCTCGCTCTCGACCATGGCTTTGACGACGATCGGGAGCGAGATATCAGCCCCGATGACATCGCGCAAAACACCGCGTTCCACATCCCAGGCTTGGCACCCAGCCAGGGTGTGTTCGGCGGTGTCGTCGATGTCAGCACAGTAATCGCACCTGGTTGTCGACTCACGTCTGGCGATTTTGCACAGGTACCTTCCGAAACAACCGTGTCCGGAAAGCACCTGCGTCAGCCTGAACGTGAGTCGTCCGTGCTGCCTGTCCAGCCAGCTTTTGAGTACCGGCCGGACAGCCTCGACAGTCCTGCGGCCAGCCGTTGGTTCAGACAGCCGCTCCGTCCACCTCCTGACGGTTAACTGTTGAGCGTGGGACTTCCACCTTTCCATCACCGTCAGCATGTCGCCGCCGGACCGCAGATCCTGACGCTGCTCGTGGAGCCACGCCAGTGCCGCAGCCTCCAGATCCCACGGCGGCGAACCCGCCAACACGCACGCCGCCTCCGTCGAGATGGTGCGATATCCTCGTATGGGCCTGATTGCCATCACCTTTTGCGGTTTGCGCAGTAGGGCGATGGTGACAACTTTTAGTGCCGGGGCCCAGATCGGGGCCCGATACAGGGCCATTGAACGCACTACCCCTAGGTAGAGGCGGCGGCAGGCCAAGCTGGGTCTCCCGAGATTCGGCAGCAGTCGCGATAGAGCAGCGGCTGCCGCCAGTAGTCGGGGAACCAGGCGACGGAAATGCTCGTGGAAGTCCCAGCGGCTGTCGAGGACAAGTCCAAGATACTTCATGTCGGACTTGACCTCGATCCGGACACCACTAACCACGATGTGGGCCCCAGAAGGTGGCGCAGCCCTAGGCCTGTGAAAACACAAAGCTTCGGCCTTGTTGAGCGCCACCTCGAGGCCCAGAGCGCGGATGCGGGCGATAACCAGTGCCACGCCTGCCGTAGCTAGGCGGGCGGACTCGCGGTAGTTGGTCCCGCGGGCTGTAACCAGGGTGTCGTCAGCATAACATGACACCCCGGTGCCCGGGGGGAGGGAACCCCGCAGAACCCAATCATATCCGACGTCCCACAGGAGTGGGCCAAGAACCGACCCCTGCGAAACGCCGCATACCATCTCCCAAGTCTCCAGTCCACCTTCCCGCCCCGGGTACATTACGTACCGCTGGCTCAGGTAGTCCCCGATCAGACGACGGAGGTAGAGAGGCACCTGATGGTACTTAAGTGCCTCCCTTACGCAGGTCCACGGCATTGTGTTAAAGGCATTCGCTATGTCGAGCGACACCGCCAACAACACTCCACCGTGGGCAACAACCTCCTCCGATTCGGCCTTGACGCGATTGATCGCGTCGATCGTCGAAAGGCCGGAACGGAACCCAAATTGGACGTCTGACAGATCGGGACCTCCTCGAGCCATATGCGCGATGAGGCGGGAAGCCACTATTCTTTCGAATAGCTTGCCCACCTCATCGAGCCACACTATGGGGCGATAGGCGGAGGGAGACTCGGCGGGGCGCCCTTCCTTCCTCGGAAGGACTAACCTACCGCTCTTCCGCTCGCGGTTGGGCGAGAAATAAACCCCGACCAAGACCTCTCCACTCAACGACGACTATTCCCCGGCCTCGCTCTATGATCTTCAATGCCGGGGCAAACGATGAAGCGATTATTGCCACTGAGTCATCGAGCCCCCCGATCCAATTGTCACGAGGGACCACAAAATATGGCTCAGCGGCGACGGAACCCTCGATTTGCCACTCCACCATGGACTGCAGAAGGAGATCCTGCGCTCCGGCGGAGTGGTTCAAATTCGCCTGAAGGAAGCGGTGGTTGTGGCCCGCTAGGGCCATTATGTTGTGACCATCGCCTCCTCAGGCGCCGACCCCGACATCAGTGGGGCTGGCGCAGCAGTCGCAGCCGAGGCTGCCTTGCCCTTTTTGGGTTTGGACGAGGTACCCTTGCATGATGGGGCCCCGACCCTGTGGTTCGACGGTTTCCCCGCTGCCAAACACACAGAACAGCATGGGCTGCCAGCACAGTCGCCAGCTTTGTGGCCTTGTTGACCGCAACGGAAGCACTCGTTGCTGCGGTCAATCTCCGAGGTGCACTGCACCCGAATGTGCCCAATTTCGAGGCACCGGAAACAGCGCTTGCGCCTGGCGGGCAGCACCTGCACCTGCGCAGACACCCATCCGACCAGAAGCCTCGAACTGGCCACCTTTTTGGCCACGACTATTGGGCAGCGAATGAAAATAGTTCCGTGACCCACAGGTGAAAAACGAACCCGCCCTGCCTTGATCAAGTCGGCAGGGCAACCTCCAGCTTTAGCCACGGCCTCTACTACTTCCGATTCCGTGACAGAATCGTCGAGACCCGTTATGCGCATCTCTGCGCACTTTTCGGGTCTGGCGATTCTGACGCTATCCGGTGGTAAGACCTCTTTTAACTTCCTCGCCAGTTCGTCCGCCTTCTTGGCGCTCTCTGATCCAGGTACTTTAAGGATTCTCGAACCAGTAGCTCCGGTCCTGACCCTTATCGACGATATGCCAATCTCCCCGATGGATACCTTGGCCTTTGCGTCGGTCAAGATTGACGCATAGGTGGCTTCTACTCCGGGTTGCAGAGTCAGGACAACTGCAGCAGACCGAGGAGGGCGTAATTTTGGTTTGGCACTCTTCCGCTTCTGCGTCTTTTCTGCGTTTGGACTTGACGCATTTATTGCGGAGTCCTTAGTCGCAGAAGGTGCTTTTTTCTTGCCCTTCTTTTTCTTTTTCGTTTTCTTTTCCACTCGGGTCCACCCTTCCTTTTGTGGGGACACCCGAGCAGCAGAAGTCGAAGGCACTGGTGCCGGCTCCGAAACAGCCGCGGGCTGGGCATTTTTGGTTTTTCTTTTGCCCTTGCCTTGAGTCATAGCTGTCTGCTTACCAGCTAAAACTTCTGCGGCGGTCTGCTTTATTATGCTATCTCATGCCAGTCTGGCGACATCAACTGCATCGACCTTTTCCTTGTCACCCTTAAGCGGAGGCCGAATTTTCTTCTCTGGCAGGAGTCGATCTGAAACTGTAACCATTTTCGCATCCATCATGTTGCCCGCCCTAGCAAAGACTCCTCCGATCCGAAAGACCGAGGTTGTCCGGATTCGGCCGTTCGTCTGCACAGATCGGCACGGATTTGGCTCAACTCCGCCCTCATTTCCGCTATCAACTTCTCTTGTTGGACGTTTGCGGCACGGAGTAACTCCACCTCCTCAGTCTGTGTTCGGCCTTTAAGGGCAGTGACCGCCTCTTGTATAGCAGCCGCGGCCTGTTTGAGGGAACGCACCATCGTCGCTTTTAGTTGACCAGATTTTTTAGCAACATTCAGAATGAGTTCGACCCCATTCTGAGCGTGCGCGGCCAACTCTTCGGAAAAACGACCCTCACCTTCGGCATCATCCAGAGCTTTGGCTATACCCAGAATCTGTTCCTCGGCCAGAAGCTCCACTTCCACTTTTTTGGCCTTTAAAAAGGCCTTCTTCGCCTTACGTAAGCCGACATAGGCACCCGTGGTTGGTGGGCGCGCCCTTCCTCGTTTTGCCGGCACGTTTTTCGGCTTGTCCTCTCCGACTGTGTCGTCCGAATCCAGCCCAGAGCCGCTTTCATCCGCGCCAGGCCTCTTTCGCCACAGTCGTCCCAATCTCTCTGCTGGCTTGGAAGCGATCGTCTTCATGCTCCCAGCCGAGCTGTCCGTGTCTGACAGCTGAGTGACTCTCTTTGTCAGTTCCGTTTTCGCGCATAGGTCAATGGCTGGGACGTGCACCCCCGTGGCACACGCCTCAGCCCCATTCTCAACATCATCCAAATCAGAAGCATTATCGGTGTCCAGTAAGAAAAAGCGGTTGTTGTCGTACCGTGAACCAGCGGGTTGACGGTTCACGCAGCGATTTGGGCCCCCCCCCAGAGTACGTAGGGCTGCCGCCGCCCGAGGACGGCGGGAAGGATTCCCCAGCTTTGCCGGGACCTTCCTGGGTAGACATGTTACCGTAATCGCTATTCATTTTTGTTTTTGGCTCATTTTCGGCAGAGCTGCCCCACCTCGTCTGCGCTAACCAGTTAACCCTACACCGCAGCACGCTGACCACGGTTTTGCTGTGTAGCAATTCGTCCAAGTAGGGCACTATTATTTTCCCAGAGAGACCTCCTTATATTTTCCTGTCGCCGTAATGACACTAGACAACACCATGAACACGGTTTCTAAATTCAACCCTAAGAACGTTGAAGCTTCGTTATGTTAAGAATATGATTAACAAAATATCGAAAGTGATCCGCTGCCAAGTTTTTAATTCGCAAAAATAGCTTAATCATATGTATAGTGAACTTGGCCTTAGTCTCCCTGTCATAATATTTTATTTATTGTCTCCGAACAATTTTATGGCATTGAATCGCAATCAAGCACACAGACTTCCTAATATTAAGAAACTAGCGGCCCGGCCGGTATGAAATGTATACATAAACCTTTCTTTTCAATCACTTTATCTATTAAAAAAACGTCATCAAAATCCGTTGCGCAGTTTTAAAGATTTAAGCATACAAAGGGACAGTGAAATCGACTTTGTTTTATACTATGTAGTCATAAACGATAAATTTATTTATTCGGCAACCGCCCAACGACTGGTACGTGGTAGCATGCAAGGCATCTACCTAGGAGTAGCTATGGTCGGACATACTTCAACTGCCGATTAACATTCCCTGATATAGTATGACGTCTCAAAGCAGTATTATTTCAATAATGCAATATTGTGATGAAACCACATTTTAAGTAGCGTGCCATAACGTCATCTTTTTGCGTTGTGACATTGTATTATTAAAATAATATTTCTTTTCCTTTCGCCTCTGTGGTCTAGCGGTCCGGGTGTTAGACTTGGCTTCATGAGGTCCCGGGTTCGATTCCCGGGTCGGGCAAAAAAAGAAAATGTGGTTTTTCCAATTTTCTAAAAAAAATATTGCTCTGGATTGGATGTGTGTCCGGCTGGCGATAGGCTTGCCACCTATCACATTGTGGTACTCAGTGTCTTCGGCTAGTCGTGGGTCCCCTGGTTGTGCCTCTGCCTACCTCTTCGGGGATATGGGCGTAAAGATACTTGTTTACTTACTCAGATACTTACTTAAATTGCTTTGCAGCGTCACAAAGCATCAAATTATTTAAATAATACACCGTACACCGATCATATATATATACATCAAAGTACACCGAATAGCTACTTGCTATAATTTACCGAAATCAGTTCACTAGCAACCATGTAGGAGTCATTTTAGTACTTAGTTATCTTCGTAAAAAAGGATGTAAAAAGAGATTTTTATGTGTCATCCTTGTAATGTGTAGAGTAGGTGTAAAATACAAGGGTAGAGGGAGTCGGTAAATGAAATGGGCTCCATAGATCAGACGAAAGTAATTTGTCGGCGGTCGCTTGAGGGATCGCAGCCATTAATAATTGTAGGAGCTTATTGCGTGTGGATGGTAGCGGGAAACTACTTTTTTTCGCGGAATTTGAGTGCGTAGCAATTAAATAAGCCGTGTTGGTCCGGGCTCCTTTGCAGAATAGACCATCTGACTTCCTTGCCAGGTAGCTCGGAAAAGGTGAGCATATGCTTATCATCACTAACATCGTGACATCTGACTAGGTGGTAGAGTTTCGCAGCAACTCGTCCGGATTGGTACCACCGCCTTACCTATTCGCCTTACGGAGGGTAAGGTAGCCGGTAAACTTACTTTTGCTTGAGGTCTAACATCCCGACCTCAGGTTTTCAACGTACCATTACCACCTTTGGTGTCTCTAGGCAGCGCAGCAGACAAACAAGCAGGCTGCTTGTTTGTCTTCCTATAACATAAAAAAAATACGCAAAAATACATTTCTTTAAGTTTTTATTTAAGAACTGCAGAAAAATGTGTTATTGATACATAAAAGTAATAAAACTTACCTTTGGAAATATTATACGAAATATCTAATCCAGAATTTAGCAAATCTTAGGCTTGTGTTTTCGTTGTTAGTAGACCTTCGTTTTATCAGACTTTAGTTTTTATATATTTCGATATTTATTTATGCATGGTTTGTTATTTTATCTTGTTTGTTGTTTATTTTATTTATATTTTGTATATAATATGTGCAATGTACCTGTAATTATCTATTCATAATTTATATGTTATACTATGTTATGCATAAGTATGCCAAGATGAGGTAATATCATTCCAGTTCAAATTTATTTGTTTTATTCCCTGTTTTGTATATTTAATACTTACATATTTGATCTCTATTAGCCTAAAGGATGGCTGGAAGATAACGTATATATCATTAAGTTCGCCTTTTGTACTCACAATTTTTATTTGTGTAAAATAAAGTTTAAAATAAATAAATAAATAGATACTTACACATAGATGTACTCCATGTAAATATTAAGATAAATTTACGATATACCCAGATGAAACAATAATTTTGATTTGCTAGTTGGAGCCCTAGCGACACAGTCGAATTATGCAATCACATTTTTTACGCAAATATATTAATACGACGCAAATATATAACTCGTAGTTATATTGTACATAAATAAAAACAAATCTTTTTTAACCCCCGACGCAAAAAGAGGGGTGTTATAAGTTTGACGTGTCTGGCTGGCTATGGCAGCATAACTCCCGAACGGATGTAGTAATTTCAATCTAGTTTTTTTTGTATTAAAGGTAACTAATATGTGAGTGTTCTTAGACATGTTTAATGAAAATCGGCTGAGCCGTTTAAAAGTTGTGGGGGGTGAAAGTGGGGAGATTAACCGAGTTTTTTAATTTTTCAAGGGAAATTAAATTCTTGTGTCGAGGTTTTTTTTTATTTTAATTTAACATTTTATTTATTAGATTATGCTTTCGTTAATACCATTTTAATCAATTAAGTAATATCGGAGGGTTATAAGAGCGGAGTCGCTTGAAGTTGCTATAAATGAAGAGGTCAAGTGCGAGCCACACACTCTAATAGGCTTCCGTAATAGCAAATAATTTAGATAAGTAAATATACTTAATTACTTGGATTCCAGAAAAAAACTCTTTTATTTTTCATGTGTTATTTATCTCAAAAACTGTTGACTTTAATTAAAATATTTAAATCAATTTTTGTTGGTATAGTTCTCACTAGATAACTTTGGGCACGAAAAAACTGGAACTACTTATTACGCGAATGTTACACGATAATTGCCTTAAATGCATTGTATTTTTTTACACTAAGCTACTTTTTTAAAGTATTTTAAACTGTCGATTATGATGTATATCTTCTGTGACCAATTACAGAAAAAAAATTGGAGTTTTGGCGCCATCGTGAATGAAGATGGTCGTAATTTTTTCACAATTATTGAATTTAGTGTAAATTATGAGTAAAATTAGTAAATTTAGGAGGGAATTAGTTTAATTTTGTTCAGTGAAAGTACACAAATGAAATAATCATAAAGAAATTAGTGTATCGTGAATTTCCTCGCTGCCGCCAAATCTCCCAAAGTGAGCTTGTGTAAAGTGACCACCGCTTTACTGAAGTCCCTGATGTGACTTTGTAAATAGTAACTAATGACTGTATAAGAATAACTAATACGGAAGACATGTGACTAATGTCTGTATAAGAAATAATTAATATGGAAGACGTGGCAGCGGGGCCTAAAGGTCTTAGCCAGCTCCAGAAAGTGGCAAATTGACTTAAAAAAAATAAAAAATAACAATTTCAAATATATGTCAAACTAAAGCAGCTTCAATATGTCAAGTACACATTACTTCGTCAATACTATTATCGTTACTTTTGTTACCAAAAAATCCTGAATGTCATAGGAATACGTTAATAAAAAAAGGTTTAACTGTAAAACCTCAGGTCAGATACATTTCTATATCTGGCAACATTTTGGAGCGCTGCATGCGCAGCAGCGCAATCAAGTTTCATTTAGGTCGCTCAGATCTTATACTTTACCATACGGAGGTAGGCAGAGGTACTACCAAGGTTCCCACGACTAGCCGAAGACACTAAGAAACAGAACTCAAGGAGCAATTTAAAATCGCGCCCGCGGCGGTCACGGTTCTGCGATTTATTTCAAAACTCACGAGGCGGGTAATTTTTGCGGTCCTGCAGCCGCCGCAATTGAAAATATCGTCCACAAACTTGGCGGTTGATTATCGCGCGGCCGGCGGTTGCGGTTAAATAATTAGTACAAATAGTATAAAATGTTCGCCCGCCAAGCGACCGCAGGGCCCGCGGTCGCAACCCGCCGAGGCGACGCGGACGGCGAGAAATCGCCGCCCGCACGATTAACGGGCAGACGACCGCTCGCGGGAACCGCAAACAATCGCAGGCACTGCGGGTGAAAATCGCGTCGTGAAATGTGATCTTACTTTTTGCATATAAATCTACATTCTACGGAATCTGCGGGCCCGCAACCGCCGCGGTCGCGGGTAAAAACCGCGCCGTGAGTTCTTAGTCTAAGTCCCATTGTGATTGTTGGCAAGCCTATCGCCAACCGGGCACATATCCAATCCCGACCATCGTTTTTTTAATTAGAAAATCTAAATTTTCTTTTTATACCTCATGCACTCAAGTCCAGCACCAGGACCGCTAGACCACAGGGCGCCTTTTTTTTACCTTGATAAAATAAAAACAAACTATAGTTAAATACAAAACTGAAAATGC
>NJDC01006912.1:0-10259 GCA_002245475.1 Calephelis virginiensis | reverse complement strand
AAATCAGTCCAGCGGTTCTTCATTTATCACATTTTTCGTAACAAATGAATTCACCAAAATGATCCGCAATTTTTTAGTGGGTATTTTTCAGTCAAATTGAAACTTTTTTCAGATGAGGATTGTGCCGTCATATTGAAACTTTTTTCAGTAGTTTTTCTTTTTTTGTTTTATTGTGTTTTATCATTCGTGCGGTCATATAAGTCAAATATTTAATCTGTGATATACGTAGCGAAGCACGTAAAGGGCCGCTAGTATGTCCATAAAGACATAACTTCGTGTAGGACAAATTGTGATGCGCATTCTGTAAATACGAGTAATTTGTGTTAAGGGATTTCAGAATGTTTAAAAGACAGAAATGCTTGGGATTAATTGCTATTCATACCAATCTCTACAAATTATGTATGTAAGTTATTTTTGTAAATTAGATTTATGAAAAAAGACAAGCCTGCAGAGTTTTTTTTTTGCCGGATCTACTCAGTGAGTGGCCGCGTTCCGATCCGGTGGTAGTTTTTAGAATTATCAATTACTAGCGGCCCGCCTCGGCTTCGCACGGATATAAAATATACACATAAACCTTCCTCTTCAATCACTTTATCTATTAAAAAACCGCAACAAAATCCGTTTCGTAGTTTTAAAGATTTACGCACACAAAGGGACATAGGGACAGAGAACGCGACTTTGTTTTATACTATGTAGTGATATATACGCGTTACAAAAATCTTTGTAAGATCCAAATAAAATAAACATATTCTATTCTATGCAATGAATTTAAAATGTAAGAACATAAACAGAAAGTTACTACGTATTTAATATTTTACACTATTTCATAAATGTACTTCCATAAAGGATAGTACAGAACAATATTACTCACAGAGAAGTGTAGTCATAAAAGCTAAGACACACTTGGTGCGAGTAAACCATAAATAAGAATATATTATATGTATAAGAGTCAACACACGTGTGTTGGCATCGCTAATGAGACCTGGAGACCGTCGTCTAGTCGCCTTTTAACTCAGAACATTCACAGCTAACCTTGCCAGCTTACCACTAACATTTCATATAAACGAAATAAAATCGAACACAAATTTTGGAGGTAGGTTTAAAAAATACCATTTACAATAATAATTCATACCAGGTAATTAATTCAGCTTGTTTATGTAATGGCATAAATAATACTCGAATTAATTTGGTCAAATATTTATATAGACATATTTGCACATCAACTGCCTTGCAGGGTCGGCAGAATGTTAAGTGACTAGTCTCGCAAGCTTTGCAAACCGACTCAGCTTCCTCTATATTCATAACTCTTGCAATACAAACACGCAAGTTTCGGGTATTCTTGACAACTACTTGTATGTTGATTCAATCTAATTATCACAAACGGGACCTGGCGTGATTATATGTATATTGATCAGGCAGAATAGTCCACTTAGTAAATAGATACTAAGACTTCCAGTACATGCTCGACATTTGCTATAAAATATGACATGCTCATTTTAATTTCGTTTAAACTAGAGTTACGTCCGTAAGCCGGTTTTTTAAGGATGTCTCCGTTACAGGTATGATCTAACAGATATGTTTATAGTAATCTACCCCGAATCATTGTAAAAGGTAGTGCATTGTATTCTTTACTAAACACACCTTCGATTATTATTGGAACGAAGTTCCTTATTGCGCGTTGTGAATGGGGGCTAGACGGAAAAAATTCTTACGAAAATGTTATCACGACACTTTTTGCTCTGTGGTCTAGCGGTTCAGTAGTTGGACTTGACTGCATGAGGTCCCGGGTTCGAATCCCGGGTCGGACATTTTTTTTAAATTTTTAATTTTCTATTTTTTTTATTATCATTTTCTTTTTTTTTTATTTATTATTTTTTTATATTTTTATTTTCTTTTTTTTATTTCATGTTTCTCTGTCTGTCTCTCTCTATAAGAAAGATAGAGATTACTAGAGATTGATAGAGATTGAGAGAGAGACGGGGGGAGAGAGAACTTCGTTCCATACGGATGTCCCTTGACACCTCTCAACTTTTTTCCTTTACTTTTTTATATTCTTCCATCGACTAAATTACGTTTGAATTCTTTTAGCTTTCAGGCATGGCGTCTCTGAAACAACCTTCCTTTCCACGTAAAGTAATTCCAAAGTTGGTTTAAGAGATAGCTTTTCCGAGGTAAATCCGGTGATTACTTCTAACTGGCTCCAGCGAAGAAAAAAATTAGTTAGACGTAGATATTTTTAACACATACTAACTGCCTGTTCCCGCTTTGCTCGGATGGTAGTTTTTTGATTAATAATGGAGATGTAAGCTATCCTATCTTTCAAGTTGGATCAAACTGCACACGGTGTGCAAATTTCATTGAAATCGGTTAAGTAGTTTAGGAATCCATCGCGGACAAAAAACGTGACACTTAATTGACAAAATATATAATGTTAGAATAGTATAGTCCGACGGGGGTAGATATTTTTGTGAAGAACATTTAGGTGTCTGCATTTCTGAGTCTGGGTGATTAATAAATTTATTCTGGTGTCTATTTAAGTATTTCTATGTATTAGAATTGTTGACTTACACCCATGACACAAGCATAAAATTTGCTTACTTTGGGCTTTCAATTTGTGTGGCTTATATATAACTTCTAAATTTTATTAGCGAATGAGTAGACAAAAATACATTATCTCAAATTACATTAGTAGAGGACAAACTTTTAAGCATAGTACAGATGGTGAAAAGAGGAAATTGCTGCAATTTACTCATAAAGCGTGCTGCGGAAATCAGCTGCCGGGGCTTTTCATTACGGGAAATTTTATATTTAATACTAGCTAACCAGGCTGACGTTATCCTGCTATTTTTGAAGTGAAAACTTCTTTAGCGGCGTTGCGTACTTTTTTTGGAATAGGTAAAAACTTCTAAACTCGCGTCAGATCGTCAGATTAAAAATACGTAAGACGGCGCAGGGCGCTTGCGCGAATAAGACGGGCGCAGGGCGCTTGCACAAATGTTCGTGTTGTCATGTTTGTGTACGATAATAATAGAATATTGTACTCTACCACATAAATGATAGTACTTTCATACTGATAATTAAATTTAAAGCAATTCGTGCAAAATAATTCCCTCGTGTTGGTCCGGGCTCCTTTGCAGAATAGACCTGCCTTCTTGCCAGGCAGCTCGTAAAAGGCGAGCATAGGCTTACCGTCATTAACATTTGAGACATACCGTGACATTTGACTAGGGGGTAGAGTTTCGCAGCGACTCGCCCGGATCGGAACCACCGCCTTACCTACTCCTGCCGCCATAACGTCATGACGTGTTCCGGTTTGGAGGGTAAGGTAGCCGGTAAACTTACTTTTGCTTGAGACCTAGCATCCCGGCCTCAGGTTGGCATCACACCATTACCACCATTGGTGTCTCTAGGCGGCGTGAATTTCTTACCATCAGGAAATCCGTCTACTGGTTTGCCTCCCAATATCATAAAAAAATAACTATTCCAAAATATCAAAAATGCACAACGTTAATATTCAAGTTTTCACTTCTCTCATCACTCCCGGAGTGCAAGCCGTCGTCTTTTTTAATGTGAACTTAGTAAAAAAATTGGGATGGGTGGGTCACCCTTGTCACTTAGGGGTATGAAAAATAGATAGTAGCCGATTCTCATACCATATGCATATAACGTTTGGCGAAAATCGGTAACGGAGGAGTACGATTCTTATTCTAAAAAAAATAGTCATATTAGTTATAATAAAATAACTTAAAAAAATTAAATAAAAAAATGAAAAAACAGAATTATTTTTATTTATATAGCCAAGTACATGACAATTTTATATATTATTTATCCTGACGAAAACCTACTTTTATATAGCGGTCAAAAGATCTGATTTAGTTTTGGGATCTTCTTCCACTACTTTACCTACATCTGTCGACATAATGTCAGAGCCCGCTATTATCATGTTCCTGTATCCAAAAGTGGAGTACACGCTTATTGACGGTGATAGACCAAACACGAATTTGAGTCCTGACAGGCAATAGCCTTTCATCGATATGTGTTTTCTGTTGGGTCTTTGTAATTCAATAAATGAATAAATAAATATCCCTGGACAAATTACACAAATTGAATCTAACCCCAAAGTAAGCAAATTATATAACCGATCCCCAGCAACGTTTTTTTAAAATAGAAAATTGGAAAAACACAATTTTCTTTTTGTTGCCCGACCCAGGAATCGAACCCAGGACCTCATGCAGTGAAGTCCGGCTACTGAACCGCTAGACCACAGAGGCTATGCTTTATTATATTACTAGCTGCCCGTTCCGGCTTCGCTCGGATTGTAATTTTTGTATGATAAATTGAGATTTAAACTATCCTATCTCTCAAGTTGGATCGAACTGCACATGGTGTGCGAATTTTATTATAATCGGTTAAGTGGTTTAGAAGTCCATTGAGGACAAACATTGTGACACGAGATTTATATATATTAAGATTATATGCTTGTGTTATGGGTGTTAGTCAACGATACTAATACACAGATATACTTAAATAGATACCAGAATAAATGTTCTAAGTGTTCATCACACAAATGTCTGCCCCCGTCGGGAATCGAACCTGAGCTTCGCGGTTGGTCAGTGTAGTTAGGCGTCTACGCTAGCCACTCGACCAACGAGGTTATGTTTAGGGTTTGTATCAATTGGTTAGTTTGAGGTACCCATTTATTTTTTACGTACATTTATTTATAACGGTAAACAAAACAAATAAAAAATATAAAATGTATATTAAAAATGATACAAAAGCATTCAATATTTTATCCAATTTTACCAGTTTCCCCCAAAGCACTACAAAATATAAACATTAAAACCCCCAACTATCGAAACTTAACTAACATTGGCACAAAATAACAAAATAAATTAAAACCCATTAAATTACATTTAATAAAATTATTAACAATCAAACATTAAATGCGATAAATGAATATTAACTTCGGTACTGGTTTTAAACTTAGTCTAACTAAAATTATTAAATAAATCCTTATTATGATGATTTTTTTTTTAGTTTAAAAGTTGTCTCACAACTACAGCCTATAACTAAATACTAAAAATTATATTTTTATTAATATTTTAAATATTTTTTCATAAAAAAATGATAACAAAACTAACTTAAGCTATATCAAAACAAAAGTACACAGAACTTTTCATTTTGCAAAATCATGTCACACAATACTAACATAATTACAAGTTATAACTATAACTAATTGCACTGTAAAGAAAAGGCTTGAAAATTATATGCAATGCGTTCAAGAAATTAGTTTAAGTGTCAGAAATTAACACTTAAAGTAACAAATAGAACATTGTTTTTTTATTCAAGGCCAGATCAGGCCAAAGAAGGAAAAATACAATTTAAAACAGTTTGATTTCAAATAAAAATGAAAAAGATGTTGATAAATTATATTATTTTCAATAAGAACTAGCTAAGCCGACACACGTTTTGTCCTAACTATATTTTTTTTATATGAAGCTCCTGACAATAACAGACACAATAAAAAAGGTTTAGCAAAATCCATTTTTCGTCGCGCGATGCGAAAACTAAAGGAAATGAAGATTCATTTTTTACAATGATTATGTTATATTTCTATTTTCTGTGAATATGAGCTTATATTAGGAAATAGGAAAGGGCGTAGCAACAACAAATAAAGGAGGGCGAAGAAAATACTAGACTATATTGTTTTATGCTCAGCTCTTATAATCAAAGAATATTCGTAGTTTGCTCAAAAAAAAAAGCGAAGCGTCACTCATATTTTTAAAATATTTTCAGAGTCAGGGCCAAAACACATAAGCGCGTTGAGGTACTGCGCCGCTGAAATCATCGGTTTGCATTGCGGCGTTGCGACGTCATATACGTGTCCTATCATATACCATTGTGAGAAACATATTGCTTATTTGTTATTAAAAAGATATTACTCTGTTTAAAATAAATAAATAAATAGTGCCGCGTCGCTACAATCGGCAGTGACGGTACGTGCGATTCTAGCGGCGCGACGCCGCAACGCAATTTTGTTTTTCGGCCCTTTACTGTCTCAAAAGGAGCGACTGTAGTTAGACATCTTACTATTGGTACAAAAAATCTACCATTCGTAAAAAACTACACGCTAACACGCGTAACGCGATTTAACGGTTTTCGGTCATTCGAAGAGTTGTAGTAAGAGGAGGGGAGTAGTAGGTTATCGTTCTTCTAGAGAAAGGGTAGTAGCCCCTTTTTGTCCGTACCTAACTACGCCCTAGAAAATCTTAAACATTCATTGACCATGAAATTTGTCTGCGATTGATGACGTCATTTTTTAACGCCTAACAAATATTTGATGACGTCACAATTTTTTTACGCGAATGAACTGTATTAAAAAATATTGATATACCTACTAAACACTAAAAGAAAATTATTACACAGCTTTTATTATATAATTCATCTTCTGAAATATATGTGATTATACTTTGACGGATCTCTCGTTTTCTACCATACTACTGACAATATTCGAGGAGTTCTTCGTTTGAGTGCTCTGACCAGACAGTACTCTGTTAATAATGTTGGCACAGTCCTTATTTTCAGTAATACTGACATGATTCCCTTCAAGCAAATGTACTGTAACCGTGCCTTCAGTAATTTTATCTAAACCATAGTTTTCTTCTAGCACCAGGAATGGCGGATTCTCTTTTGGACGCAGTAAAATTACTGGAGCTTTGATTTTCTCTACTGTTTTATTATTTACAATCATTTTAAGCCGGTCGTAGCAAGAAACAGCGATTGCCCCAACGAAATCTGGTGTATAAAGGTTTTGGACTGGACACATTTTTAATGCTAAGTGTACTCTTTCGTCGTATGATTCGATTTCTTCAAGTTTCTCCATGAGGTTGGCGGTTACGTCATTGTTCGGTGCAATGGTATCTATTGTGTGGCAGAGAAGATTATTTTGCAGATGTTTGTCGCTCTTCATACCAAAGGTTAAACTAAGCAACGCATAGAGGAAGTCCGGTGCTCCATCCAGACAGAAGATTGTGCCTGTGTGACCTGGAATTAATGATTTTAACTTAGAATCTTCACGACTGTATCCGGTAATGTAGATAGAGGTACAACTAGGGCACATACGATTAGCCAAAAGAACTACTTAGTCCCACAAAGTTATGGGTGAGAAACCTATCGCCGCTGATTTATCTGATCCTGGGCAACGTTTTGAGGTAATCAAACCCAATACCTTATGCAGTAAATACCAAAACCAGACCACTCAATAAAAAATGAAGATCAAAATAAAAATTCGTATCCCATTTTAATATTAAAATTGCGAAAATTGCTGTTCTTTCACTGCTCGAATGCTGAACCAATTGTAATGAAATTTAATGAAAGGTAAAGACCCGAGTACAAACAGGCTATATGTTTTAACAAAAATTAACCCCTTAGGGACTATAATGGGTGATGAGTTTTTATAAAAAACTACGCTGACGAAGTCGTTTCTAAACAATTAGTAAATTTAAAAAAATACAAGAAAATTGTAGTAAATAAAGTAGCAAAGTTTTTAAAATATTAAAAAATAATTACCTTCTTTTTCCAAAATGCTGGCTAACTTGAACATTGGGAGTGTTCCGAAACTGTATCCGAGCATTATGTATGGCTTCCCACGGTGCAAACGAGACCGGATTGTCTGAAAATATATAAATAAATAAATATCCGAAGACAAGTCACACAAATTGAATCCAATCCAAAAGTAAGCAAATTATATGCTTGTGTTATGGGTGTTAGTCAACGATTCTAATACATAGAAACACTTAAATAGATAGCAGAATATATTTAATAAACACCCAGACTCGGAAATGCAGACATCTAAATGTTCATCACACAAATACGTGTCCCCGTGGGGAATCGAACCCGAGCCTCGCTGTTGATCGGTGATTTGGCATGTACGCTATCTCGACCAACGAGACAGTCAAGGGGATCACGGGATTGGATATGTTACAATCCCGGGGATTTTTTTTTGTATCGGCTCATATACGACAAAAGGCCATTAATGCTAGAGGCGTCTGCATGTACGCTATCTCGACCAACGAGTCAGTCAAGGGGATCACGGGATTGGATATGTTACAATCCCGGGGATCATTTTTTTTGTATCGGTGCATATACGACAAAATGCCATTAATGCTAGAGGCGTGTGCATCTGTTGAAGAAACTCAGGGAAATCGATGAAAACACTTATTTTTCTCAATATAAATAAAATGTAAAGAATGACGGTAGTGTGGTACCTGGTGCAGCCTGGCGACGAGCGAGTCGAGGTCCTCGTTTTTGTACTCGATGCCGAACTGTAGCACGCAGATCTTAATCTTGAGCCGGCGACAGAGTGGCGCCATGGCCGCCGCGCACCCCTCCAGCCCCGGCAACATGAACATCACCTGCTCGTCCTCGTGCACAGACACGTCCGTCTGGGACAAAGGTACATTATTTATTTATTTATTTAGACACACTAACAACATAACATATACAACATTCATAGCAATTCTTAAACATCTAAGTCTTAATAACTAATAAGTATGCCACTTACAGGCATGTACAACATGCACCAAATCTAAGTGACATAAAGTTTTTTTTTATAATATAGGAAGGCAAACAAGCAGACGGATTTCCTGATTTTAAGAAATTCACGCCGCTTAGAGACACCAAAGGTGGTAATGGTGCGCTGCCAACCTGAGGCCGGGATATTAGACCTCGAGCAAAAATAAGTTTACCGGCTACCTTACCCTCCGAACCGGAACACGTCATGACGTTATGGTGGCAGGAATAGGTAAGGCGGTGGTATCAATCCGGGCGAGACGAGTATTTATAATTTAAATCTAGGGTGGTTTTAACTAATAATTATAGCACAGGCAAAAGAGAACAAAAAACACTTAAGACACATAATTATTTAGTTGGGGATTTTATTAATCAAGAGCGTACGAAACTGGCAGAGTTCTAGGGAGAAAATATCTTTAGGTTCGTTACTGAACCATGTATAATATGTGCTACACATGCGAGGTATTGGTGAATTTTTACCAAAAACCGTGGTTCGGAAGGGTGGTTGAAACATAGAAATTGGGTGCCGCAGAATTCTGTATAGCATCTTAAATTTAAAAAGTTTTAGAAGCTGAGGGCAATCAATAAGATTGTTGAAAATTTTATACATGAATATAAGGTCCAAAAATGTTCTGCGCTTACGTAAGGCCCCATACTTAGTCAGCCAGAAGAGCCAATCAGCACACTCCCCCGTTCCATGATTACTATGAAATATTGCGCTCTAAAGTATATGTTTTAAGCGCCAAATTACTATTTTTGACACTAAAAGTAATTTGAAAAAAAATATAAAAACTGAAACAGTTATCTTTTAGGTATAATACTTATCTATGTTTATATTAAATCTGGTGTCGATATTTTCATAATTGAAGTAGACAGTTGGGTTTTGCTTTTAAAAAAGGGTTAACTTTTTGATTTTTTTCTATCGAGCAAAGTGAAATGAATCGTGTTTTGGAAACACTAGTCTTATAAAGCATATGAATGTTAATCTTGTGTTTTTTTGTCGCCAAGATCCATAATTGCTTTGTAAAAAAACAGTATATTGCTGACGTATTTTAGCATACATGGCCCCTTAAGGGAGACATATTAAAATACTTTAGTTTTTCATGGTATAATAACTTTTTCTTTCCGATTTTCTCTTTATACGATTACATTATACAATCAATATACTATCTGTATAGGTATAACAATACTGTAGAAGAGTGCATATTCTGTACATTGAAGATTTAAGAAAAGTAGGTAAATGGAGCTGAAAATGGGCAACAAAACACATTTTAAATATTTTTGTCTGTATCTCGACTGCGATTTATGTTGAATCTATTAAACCTATTCTAATGAAATTTAGCAGGTTAGGTATTTTATGTGCCAAAAAAAAGTGTGTGTGTACTTATGTACACGCGTTAGAAGTTATACTTCTTCAGCGTAATAAGATAAAAATCTTTTTAAAAACTAAAATGCTATCTATAGCTAACTTCATCATGTCGGTTTTTCGTGATGGTGTGCGCGCATCGTAAAAATTTACCCTCATCATTTTTTTCCTAACTCGCCAAAAGAAGTATAACTTCAGAAAGGTTATAGGATACATTTATCTCGCTTACTAAAAGTTTCCGTGGAAGGTAATATAATAATAATAACAATAATTTTGACCGCAAAATTAAATAAGCACTTTTATGTAAATAATGTTTTAGATC
>NJDC01006906.1:28189-48381 GCA_002245475.1 Calephelis virginiensis | reverse complement strand
TGATTTTTTAATAAAAAATATAAAACTTAATAGTTTTTTTATTTTATCAAATAACACTAAATTAAAAAGATACATACATAATAAAGTAAAACATAAAACAAGTATTTACTAACAAAGTACTTAAATCTAAAGGAATAATATTTACAAAACAAAAAAAACTCATTTAATGTTGCATATTCTGTCAGTTTTCGTGCATATTTTAGACATTTTTCATGCATATTTGCATGCATATTTCAAGCTTTTTATGTTGCATATTATCCGGTGTTTAGTTAACTCTAGTCTAAAGAACGTATTTTTATTTTAGCACTTGCCCTGTGATTGGGATAAATTTCTATAAACTTCTAAAAATTTTTCTTTCTTTAAAAATTTATAGAAATCTAGTCTAAAGGTTTTGTAGGTCATTTTTCAAAATATTTGAAGGCGCTAACAATTTAAATAGCAACAAAATGTTTTAAGTTTTTTCAGAATAATTCAATGACATCATATCATACTTCGAAAATATAACGTTTTAGTATGTATAATAATGGTCAAAACGTGAATATATTGAGTTGAAATTAAGTTATGTTTGTTAGTAAATTAAAATTCACAGTTCATCTCTTCAGATTAAACCAGAATGGATTTCAATCATTTACTTGGTTTAGCGGGAAAAAAATTAACAGCGGGGTCATTATTACGATGTAGTCAAATAGTTGGTGGAAAGACTGAATAATTGATATTCAAAATATAAAAAATGAGGATTTAAAAGAAATTTTAACATCTAAATTAATGTATAATTAAACAATTATACTAGGTAAGAGTGGGCACATTCAATTCAAAAACTAAAGGAAAGTCCCCAAATGACATAACAAAAGCCGCAATGTCCATTTCAACCAATCGCAAATCAGTGCGTGTTACTTCTTTTTGTAAATATTAATTGTTTAAAATGATGACAACTAATAAGATGGACTGTAATCCTTAAGTTGTACCTAAAATTAAAGCTAGGAAGAAAGTTGCAACCTCAGAAAGTTGGAAGCAAAACAGGTCTAAAACTCAAAGGTTAGGTCAAATTTTGTAAAGGTTGAACTAAAAGGTTGAAATAATATTTGGTCAAGAGCGAGTCGGTATCTTTGATAAAATTGACTATATTTGACTTGTATTGAGCCAAATATTTGTTAATTTTATTTTAGGTAAATATAAAGGGAATATTACATCCAGTCCTTAAACTGTTCAGAACCTCATAACTTTCGTGGTTCATCTTTCGTGAGTCTTTTTTTATCCCAGTTTAAATCGCCTGCCCCTTTTAGCGTTCAATTTACACAATTCACTCTTTTACAGATTCATTATTAGTGAAGAATAGATAAGGTTGTTTATCCTATTTAGGTTGTCGTCGCTATTGGTGTTTGGTTTAAATTAAGTTTTTTGTATAAATATGTCTAGTTAATTAAATTTTATTTCCTTTTAGGTATTAAATGCTAAGAAAAATATTGTCTTAAAAAGACAAACCAGGAAGATGGTTTACCATGTGAACTGCTTTATGAGCAGGAGATGAAGAAGTAAAAAAATGCAACAAATTCAAAAACGAACAGCTGAAGCTACTAACAAGTCTGTGGCAACTGTACAGCGAGTTATAAAAGAAAGCAGTGGTGATGAAAAAAAAAGGCAAAGAGTAAAACATGTCACAGGTATTGATATTTTTTACCAGTGTGTGAGAAAAATAGGTATACACAATTTTCATATCACTGAAAAAGAACTGTTGTTTATATTTAAAGTTAAGAAGAAAATGGCAGAATGACATAAACTTCCAAGGCTCGAAACGAAATTTGAGGAGAATTTTTAGGAGTTGAGGGTTTAAATGGACAAAGACTGAAAATAATAGGCAAACTCTTTTAGCAAGACTTTTAGGAAACACAGGTCCTCTACATATCAAAAAAAATTAAAAAATTCATTCCAGCAAAAAAGTAGGACCACCATGTGGTGAGAAATCTCAATGTTCTGCAAATGTATCAGAAGAAGAAAGGCAGGTCATATTTTATGAATATTACAAATTAGGCAATATAACATAATACATTATTACATTATTAACGGCACTACTACAATTAAGCCGAAATATAAATGTAAAAATGCGGCAAATCCTGGACAGAACAATCATGAATTTTATTTCTCGGTTCAAAATAATAAAGTACGTGTTCGTAAAACATTATTTAAATCCACAATTGCATTAATGATCGCGTAATAAAAACAGATTTTGGAAAACGTATACCTTCTATGAGTAAAGTTGTAGGTGTAGATGGCAAAGGAAAGCATGGAAATCATTCCAAAATACCGGATATTATTAAATCCGAAATAAGGGAGCATATACAATCTATTCCGACTATGGACAGTCATTACTGTCGCAGTAATACTAATAAGCTTTATATTGACGGTAGTAAAACTTTGATTGATCTCCACAGAGATTACATTATGTCAGACTGAATTATAGCCATATGGTAACTATGTCTTGTATAGCCATATATTTATTTTTGAGTTTGATAGTGCCTTTTATTGACCTAAAAAAGATAGGTGTGATACTTCTGAGGCTTTCATGAATGCTACCGGAGAAGATAAACAACGACTTCAAGTTGAGTATGATACACATTTAGTCGAAAAAAAGCTATCGAGAGCCGAGAAGGAACAGAACAAATTGAAAGGTATCAGTTTTATAGTAAGTGTCTATGATTCACAAGCGACTATGCCTTGTCCAAGGGCCCCCCTACTAGGTACGCAAGTAACTTTTATTACATATCCAAATCAAATGTTTTAAATTTTAAAATAGCTGATTTGAAAACCAAAGATGTTTTATGTTATGTATGGCACGAAGGGCATGGCAATCGTGGTGTAAATGAGATTCCAACTTATGGAATTATTTAAATCAAATTGACACTAAGGCTGAGCAACCAGTTGAAATAATCTATAGTGACAATTGCTGCGGACAACAGAAAAACCGTTTTATGATATCTATGTATATGTTAGCAGTAAATAAATTTAAAAATATAAGTGCCATTACCCACAAATTCCTAATTAAAGGATATACACAAAATGAGGGTCATAATTGTCATGAAACAAAAATGTCCCATCGTTCCACTGCACTATATACACCTGATCAGTATTTTACTTTAACTAGAAATGCTACATCTAACGGTAAACCTTTTGTAGTCAATGAACTGACTTACGACAGCTTTTACGATTTCAATGAAGTGTCACCAAAGATTGGGAAAAACTTTTCTAAAAATATTCAAAATGCAACAGTTAAAATGAATGACTTAAGTATCGCTGTAGGAGCTTTTATTAACTTTCTACAGACTTAATGATTATGATCAGATCAACCGGGAGATAAATGATATACAAGAGCGTCTGTCATTTTGATGACTGTAATATCAGACACTCGAATTACTATAAACTAAATTAACTATATTATATGCTAATAACTTAAATTATGATTAGTCTGATATTGATCTGCGTACGCACGGCGCGAGGCTCAACTACGAACTGCTTTTTAACTTATGTAAAATGTATTGGATCGCGATTGTAACCCGTGAGGTGAAAATCTGCTGATACTGCAATGAATGAAAGCATATGATAGATGTACGGCTCAGCCCGTACACGCTGCAGGCCGCAAAGAAGGTGAGCGATAATATAAAATAATGATAGGTGTTGGAAATGCCGTAAGATTATTATTTTGCAGGTGACAGTTGATGTAGGTACTCGAAGATGATACATGGTGATTCACAATATTTCCTTAAACCTAAATGAATAACAAGGTGATGGAACAATTATTCTTAAAACTAGGTGATTATATTTACAGTGCGAACTACATCGAACGATAAGTTTGATTAAAAAATGTGGGGGAAGTAGCCTTATTACTACTTGGTTCGGGAGTCACAAAATCACTTACACTATTGCTCTGCTTTGAGTCACACTTTTAATACTTTACACACTTACACTCACACACACTGTACTTTTGCACTTATCGTCCTGACCACATAGCATTCTGGCCCCAGTGGTGGCAGCTCTATGGCTCCCCCTTTACCTGCATACCCACCTGCCTCCAGAGCTGGTGGTGCCTGACGCATACCTACGCGTCGCTGGCGCCACATCAACACCGCAACCAAAATCAACACAACAACCACGAGTATGTACGAATTGTGTACTGGTGAACGTCGTGATAAGAAATCCTACTAGTTCACACGCCTTCGGAGTTCTCTTTCTTTAATGCCTCTAACTGTTTTCATATTTTATGCACGTAGCTTTGATCATCGGACTCATTTTGCTTCACGAAAAGGCTAGTCGGGATTGTGGTATTTAAAATATTACTAATTAATGGGATGTCTATTTTCAGTAAATTTGGCTTCTGATAAAAAAAGTTAGCTGTACTCTTATGTGAAAATATCGTATAAGAGTTGTCTTTTACTAAGCAACCTTCACCTAGTGTTATTATTCCGGCTTTATGCAACACTTTCGTTGTAATATGATGCTCGCACATCAGTCGCACTGTATGTTGTTCACAAAAAAAAATATAAGTATATGTGTTTAATTTGTCGAAGTTCCGTCCAAGATTCTTTACAGCTAACTGTTAGAGTTTGACACTGATTTGATTGATAGTTTTTAGGCACAACTTTTCATCCCCTCTTATGTGATGTATAGGCTGGTGCAATGGGCATAAATGATAGCCAAGGTCTAAATCCAGACAGTTTCGTATACCATTCTCTGGCGTATGTATAAGGGAATCCTTTTGGATATTAATTACTATGTAATTAGATAAGGGTATTAAGGTGACCATATTATATCCTGCTTGCTGTGGGATTGGTATCAGAGAGAATTTTTTGATAGCTTTGGCTTTTACAGTAAGCATTTGATATATCTTGGAAAAATTAGAATGTGAAGAACTAAATGGTCAGGATGTCTCTTGATAATAAGCTAGTGATAACATTGATCTCTTCTTTTAACTGATCAGGCGTCAGAAGATGAAAATTGAATTTTCTAGCGTAAATATCTGTTAAAGAGTCAATCAACATCTCTTTGATGTTTTGAAGGTTAGATAGGATACCATTGGTGATAAGCTCTGACAAGGTGAAGTCACTTTCATTGATAGCGTATTTAATGGCGTTATCTTGCTGATTCATGGCAGTTTTTAGGGTTTTTAGATGTTCATTAAATAATTTCCTCTGTCTGTTGATTGATGTTTCAACTCTTTTTATCAAATTAAATTCACCTTCTACAACGGAGGTTTGATTTTGCCATAACAAGGCTAGGTGTTTCTGGTTGTCTCTAACAGCTTCGATATCGCGTACATATTGTTCTGCGAAATCCTGATCTAATACCCCGAACAACATACGGGCAATGGAACCGACACCGTTGATAACCCCACGCCGTAATCGGAGACTTGGTCGCGTGCCCCGTGTGAACTGCTTACCCAGTAGGATGTTATTATATGTTCGAGTTCGTTGAACCCGTGTTGTAATTGGAGTAGTGCTATATCACATTGCGCTATTTTTTTATTGTTTATGATTGAACAGCTAGTATTTAAATGATCTATGTATTTTCCGAGTAATTCGGTACTTTGCCAATAGGGATCCATATCGTAATAAACGACAAGATTCCATCGATCTCTTTCTAAATGAATATTGGTGATCTTGTCGAAATAGAATCCTTGGGTATTATTTAGGGCCGATATTTGATACTGACCACTGATGTAGGTAGGTAACACGAATAACCACATGAATAGAGTAAAGATATAATTGATTTTTTCCATATTATGATAATTTAATTTTGATCTTTGCGGTGTGACTTCCTTTTTAGCTGGTGTATTGTCTTTATCTATATTATTTGATATACTTATTTCAGACGCCGACTTATCTGGTGTTACCGGTAATCTTGGTATTTTTGTGATAGGCCTCTTAAGTAAATTATTTTTTGTTTTGATAGTAACAATACGGACGTGGCCATCGTTGCCAGGGTGCACTTCCACAATCCTGCCCAGCGCCCACTTGCCAGGTGGGAGATTTGGTTCTTGATTTACTAATGATTATTAGAATTAGAATATTTTTTTGATAATTAGACAACGTTTTTTCACAAAAGATGTGAGCATGTTTCAATGATAATTTTCGTGGTAGATAGATAATGACTGTTATTATATATTTTACCATTATTTTTGCTTTTCCTTATAATTGGATATTTATGGTGGACCCTGCCACCGGAAAACGGTCCCTGCCAATTTAAAGGGACTTCGATCTATGTTGGTTACCATTTATGTCTCTTCGTATTGAATATTACCAAGATTTTGGTGTCTGATTTTTATAATTCATGATTGAACTTGGCATTTATAATATTAATATTTATAGTCCATAAATCTACAGGTCGCTAGTTCATATCCGGCTCGAAGGACCAAAAAGAATGTAGGAGCTTCTATTAACTTTTTACAGACTTTTAATGATTATGATCAGATAAACCGGGTGATAAATGATATACAAGAGCGTGTCAATTTGATGATTGTAATATCATACACTCGAATTACTATAAACAAAATTAACTATATTATATGCTAATAACTTAAATTATGATTGAATGATAAAAATGATTAATTGATAATTGATACGATTTGATTATACAAATGGTCTGATATTGATGTGAGTACGCACGGCGCGAGGCTCAACTACGAACTGTTTTTTTACTTATGTAAAATGTATTGGATCGCGACTGTAACCCATGAGGTGAAAATCAGCTGATACTGCAATGAATGAAAGCATATTATAGACGTACGGCTCAGCCCGTACAATCGCATTCAAAATTCAGTCGAGAGCGTGAATTTTGCTTGTTGTCTTTTCATGAAATGAAATAGTTTTCTATGTTGGGCAATAATCATAATGCACAGAAGAACTTTTCACCTGGACTTCAGCTTGTACTGTTAAAGAGTTGTGGGTGTTGTGTACTAAAGTGGACCAAGTTGAATCTAGAAAAAATTAAAGACATTTATAATCAATATATACTTGTCAAAATAATTAGTATTTAATTGTATCGCAAATCGTGTTTTCAATTATCAGTATTATGTTAAAATAATTCAATTTAACAAAATTAAGAAAATAAGAATTAAATGCTTTAATTAAAATTTTATTTAATGAAGATAAAATGATTTCATAGTTAGAAATAATTTAAATGATTTAATTTAAATTAATAATAAAAACACACATATCTAATTATTCAAAAATATTACTGTGACATTCGAATTATTAAATTTTTTACCGGTAATAGTAGGCCACGGTTCCAAAGTCATTTGAGTCGTAGTTGATGGAATATGCTCAGATTGGCGTTCTTGCGCAAGCATTTTTTTTCGTTGCCTGTACTTTCGACAATATTCAAAGTTCATTTTTTTCTTCACTATACGCTGATTTGCAGATTTTTTTCGTTCACGATAGTTTTTACAGTTTCGTGCATTTTTTTGGGTAATATCTTCAGACATTTCGAAAACTAAAACAGAAATTAAAAATTAATTATGTAGCTAGGCTAGGCCTCCGTGGCCTTATGGTCTGGCGTCGGACTTGACTGCTTGAGGTCCCTGGTTCAATCCTCGAGTCAAGTAATAAAAAAATTAAAAAAGTGTATTATTTAATCTGGAGGAGTTGTTTGGTTTGATTCCAGCCGTTGGTATCGTGTTTGCGACCTTTTGATATCGTGTTTAAAGTATCATGTCTATCATCTTGATGTGTAGCGATCTACAAGTGTGGGATTTCGACACTTCTTACCCCCCTTGTACAACACCTTGTGGAATCAGTTACCGAGGGCGGTATTCCCAAACGAATATGACTTGAAAACCTTCAAGAAAGAGCATACGCATTCCTTAAAGGTTGGTAACGCATCTGTGATAATCCTGGTGTTGCGGATGTCCATGTGCGGCGGTGATAACTTTCCAACAGGTTTCCAACTTGCTCGTTATATCGGAAATAGGGTCACATGATAAAATATTACTAACAGTTAGAGAAAAAGAACAAACATAGAAGGAACTGTTACTGAAGACCTAAGAGGAAAACATTCCAAACTTAAGTTAAGTTAGCATTTAACGAACGAATCTGCTGAAGTTTGTTTTATTAACTATTGAGTTAAGGTAAGGACTAGGTTGAATCTAGAATTGAGAGTCACTATATCAGAGCCCATTTCTACATTTTTAAACATATTTCACAAAGATTTTCATTTTTCAATCTAGAAAAGATTATTACGAAGTGTGTCTTTCGAAAATAGTAATGGTGAAGAAGAAAAATATTACAGATGAATTTTGATAAGCACCATTAAGAAAAAAAATTGAGTCGATCTGAAAAGCTGCGCGATACAGAAAAAGCTTCTGAATCTTACATTGTTGCCTGTTATGATTTACAAGCCTACAATAAGATTTACGGTTGAACGAGACAAGGGTTCAGTTTTTTATTATATTACTAAACTGGCTACGTATAATTTGACTGTGTCAGAACTAGTGACAGGTGTTTATGTGGCATGAAGGGACATCGAGGAAACTAAAAATACTACTAATAGGTACTCGTATCTGAAATTGGTTGAAAAGAAGATTCAAAACATAAATTCATAGGATACAGAATTTGTTTTTTTATCTTCTGATAACTGCTGTTGAGAGCAGAAAAACAAGATATAGACAGCTTTGTATCTTTATGCAGTAAATAGATATAAACTTAAGAGTAATACCCACAAGTTTTTGATGGCCATACTCAGATGGAGCTCAAATAAAACTAAGTGAATTAGATTTTCAATGCCCAATGTTAGGCTAGTATGCTCAATATAGCCCAATGTTATGTTCCAATGTACAACTGAATGGATCTAAACTGAATCTGGTTGAATCTACTGTCTTTTTAGGTATAGGGTGGGCCAGAACGGCGTGCAAATTTCAAAATTAGATGGATCGAGAGTGGGACGCGAGAGCGGGATGAGGGTAGTGGGGATAGATAGCTTGGTTCTCGAAAGTTTAGTCGCCATGGAGCGTTTTACCGGTGAGCAGCGTGCGTTCTGTGTAAAGGCTTATTACAAAAATGGCGATTCGTGCAATATTGCGCGTCTATTTTGCTCTAAGTTTAGTTTACATGATTTAAATTAATGTCCTAATGAAAATGCTATCAGATCGTTGGTTAAAAAATTTGAGTCTACGGTTTCGACACTGAATCAAACACCTGCGGGGCGTCCAAGGTCAATAAGAACGAAAGAAACTGTAAGCAATGTCGAGACGTCCGTACGGCGCGATCCCCAGTTATCTACCCAAAAGAGATCAACTGAGCTCACTGTATCAAGAACATCATAAAGGCGTATTTTAACAAAATATCTTAAATTTCACCCGTATAAACTTCAACTAGAACAGGCATTGAAACCAAATGACGACTAAAGAATGTTACAGTGTTTTTGAAGTTGGAACAATATTCTTGTCTCGGATGAAGCTCTTTTTCATTTAAGGGTCAATTCATACTAGCGCAGAGACGAAGCGTCAATCCGAAACTTAATATAGCAAATTCACCCTTATCTCCACAGTATAATGCACATATTTCTTCCAAGGGAAAAAAAGACTCGCGAATTCACGCGCATTCGAGGGAATTCATTTACCAGGATAAAGCCTCATAATATATTCAGACAAAGGGAATGCATCGTCGCCAACAAAAACATAAAGAACTACGTTAAGAAAGAACATAGAAGTATTTGTTTTTATGTTTAGTTTTTATGAGGCGGTATACTGATCCTATTATTTTGTAATAGTTAATAAAAGTATTAATTAAGTACAGACATTTAATTTGTTCTTTTTCAGTGGCTGAATGTCAGAAACAATGGAAGAAACTTCGTGATTGCTATATAAAGGCTCTAAGATTGAGACAATACAAAAGCGGATCTGCGCCAAAAAATGAAAAACCAATTAAATTTGAGAAGGAGTTAGATTTTTTAAAACCACACCTCCAGGACAAACCACAAACATCAAACCTAGGTTGTTCTGATGATAGTTTAGACATACACACGGAAGATAACACAATTATAGAGTCACCACCTCAAGAGTCACCAACGTCAGATGTCATGCAAAGTCCACACTCACCAAAAAAAATCACTGCCCTTATCACAATTATTCACACTATATCTCGAATCCAAAGAAAAGAAAGAAGATCCGTTAGATGTGATTTTTCTATCAATGAGTGGAACAGTAAAAAAAAATGCCTGTATTAATACAACCCGAATTAAAGAAGGCAATACTTGGCCTAGTTACCGACGCAGAAATAAAACTTGCCTCAGTGGAAAGAAACGATACTTCACCATCTCTGATTAACAACTATGAAACACAACAATAGCGGCCACTTAAAAATACTCAGCAAAATTATTTTTCGCCATCTACTTTAAATTACATCCCATCCACCACGACCATTCAACAAAATCCAAATACATTCGATACCAGTTTGATCCCACCACCAATTACCTTACATACCACAGCCGATTTCAACAATGCAGCATCAGCGGCAAACGAATTTCGATTAAATCGAAAACTATTTGCAAAAAGTTAACAAATAGTAATAATTCATTATTATTGACCTTGGAAATGATGATTCTACATGGCAAAAAAATATTTAAGTTTTTTTCAAATAAAGAATTAAAAAAAAAAGAATTTAAATATCTCCTTGTGCTGAAATTATTAGTTATTTTTACATAAAAATTAGAAAATACGTAAACCTCTCCTTAAGCAGACTGATATTCGCTCTTCAACGGAAATGGGTTTCGTTAAATTAGTTTCTTGTTATAGTGTGTGGCTTCAAAATATTGACCAAGTTTTCAAATTGATCATAGTTCATCTTATAACAGTCGTAATAAATACTTGGGTACAGATATAAATCTGCGCAAAAAGAAATGAATTCACCAGATATACGTATTTCCTTCTACAAGCGTTTTTTTTCTACGTTTTCTTCTTCTTTAACTTCTGATATAAGCAACATCATAGCAAGATCAATGTCAACTATTTTATACGAGTTTCAACAACGAGATTCAACTGGCAACTGGTGTCCATCACTAATGCTACGAAAAAGCGCGAGAATGCGCGCTAATTCACGCGAATACACGCGCATTCGTGCGACTTCGCTTTCATTGTGAGGAATTTGACACTTCGTTGCGCATCGACTCCGCGCTAGTATGAATTGACCCTAAGTGGATATGGGATAAGCAAAACTGTCGGTAGTGGGCCGTAGAACGTCCGAAATTAAAACATCAGACTAAATTAAATAAATTGTGTTGGGAGTAACAACCCGAACAAAACATAGTTCAACTTGTAGAAAAGGTTCCAAATAGACACAGGGAGTGCGTACGAAGCAGAGGAGGACCAACACGCTACTAAACACAGGACTTCTGAACATATGGTCCTAGATCAGTGATAAAATTTCAATTTTAATGATCCCATTATTTTTCCAAAATATCGCTCAAAACTGTACCTTGTGTTTAAATTTTAAAATAAGCATATAATGTCATTTGTTACGCTCACATAATTTATAAATCCCCACTTCGACCAAATCTAATCAGAAAAATTAAATAATTGTAAGTATTTTAAAATTGATGCTAAAAGACGTGGTGCGCCCTATTTGTTTTAAGTAGTTTACACTATTTCCGCGCGCTCACACTATTTCCATAAATGTCGAAAACTTCATGAGTGACGTTCACGTTTTTTACTAGCGCTGCATTTCGTATTTAGAACTGTGAGAAAAGAGCTGAAGGTTTTGGGTGGATTTGCTTGAAAAATGAGGTCAACTGGATTGAAATCTAAAAAGTAGCAATAAAATGCAAAAACCTCAATTGTAAACCCCAATAATGATTGATGAACTGTTTGATGAGGTATTTCGGTAAAAGGCTTTTTTACTCCGACAAATGAGACCAGCTAATCACCACCAAAACCAGCATATTGAGGTGCCAAATTAAAAAAAAAATGAAAAAACCTTTGGGTTTAATTTAAGCAAAATGGTATATGTTTTAACTCAGGTTTTTTTAATTTATTTATCAAAATCAGTCCAAGTATTTAGTTATGACAGCGTAACAGACAAACTATACCTTCGCTCATTCATGTTGTTACTAAGGATTAGTCAGTAAAACTTGTCGATTGATTGTGTCTATTTTAAAATGTTATGGCTTTAGTATTGTATTTTTCCTACTCTTCACTTGTAAAACTTGCTAGTATTCCGATCAATAAACTCCAGAGACAGGGAGAGAGGATGAATTTTGAAATATTAAATCATACTAAATAAATAATTATACATAAATAAATAAACAATTACATAATTTTAAAATAAATAGGCAATAATATAATAATAATTATATATAGTCTAATGAAGTCCAACCCCTCCCTACGAATGTATCTAAGACTAGTTTCTCACGAGTTTTAGGCAATGAAATCCGGAAATCTCTTAGGTTAATTTCTACGCCTTGCTTGCTATGCATTTTTTTCCTAGATTCCGGAATGTCTTACGCTATGCACGCTGTCGCACTACGGTTACGTAAGATATTACCGGATCTCCACACTACTAATTTACCGACGTCTAGGTATTTATTTCTTAATTAAGCCGTAACCAGAAATTAATTTAAAAGAGTAATTTGGCCATTTAATCGTCTAGTGGTGTTAATTAGAACCCATATATTGTAGTAGGTAACCCGTTAGTTCTGCAATGGTACAGTTCACTTCTTATCAAATTCTAGTCCTACCTCCCTGACTCTACCTTATTTTATTATGTTTACAGCCTACTCTAGGAAAATTCTCTCTATCAATATGTAATACAATTAATAGCCTGGGAATTTGGGTGTTTTATGAGTGGAACTAACTCGATAAGTTTAGTTGACAGTTTCTTTAATTTGGACGGGACTAGAAGGTTAAGATTTAGACTACTTTTCTACCAAATTACGGTTAATAGCACAGGAAATCGCCCCCGAAGGGGCGGTACGAGCCAAGCTACATCCGCTCATACACTATGGGTGGCTCCCAACAGCATCTCCACCCTCTAGGAAAGAGGTAATTTTGATAAGTATATAATTTGTTGATAATAGAAACGGTTACTTCAGAACCAACCAATGCACGTACATGGCCAATATAGCCATACAAATTATTATGATTGTAATAGTTATAAAGGGAAGGACAACGTCTCTTACAAGACAGTAGTTTTTATTCAATTTTAAACAACAAATTTAATGAATTAATAAGTTTGACTATGTTTTATGTTTCTGTTCTTGTGAAACTCAATCACAAGTCTATCAAAGGACTTTTAAGGAGAATCTGACAATTAATTGTGCGTGCAGTTCTAGGGCTTGACCATAACAATGGACATTGGTAGAAGTATCAGTAGTTAGTACATCAGTGTACACGTACAAGTACAAATACATTTATTTAAATAGTCTTCAAGTAAAAATTCCTAGTTAATTTCGTTATTAGCTGGAAGTCATATGTATAACACAGTGAGTTCGTTGACTGATGCTTAAACCTTTTAAATTAATTATACAACATCGGAACACCATCACATATGACTTAGTCAATACATGGGCGCACAAGCACAATGATAAGATATGTCTAGTGTAGTGTGTATAATGCGTAGGGTTTGGTTGAAAATGAGATAAACACATCTACACCTTTAAACTGCCCTACGGTGTCATAAACATAACTTGTGATGTCGTCTATCAAATGGTAGTTTACGTAGGAGGATACCAGAAACTGTTCTTCTCCTTCTTAAATGCATAATACAGCCATACGGATAGTACAAATAACATGTACTAAGCACCGTAAGCTCTAACTTGTGCCATTAGGCTATAAAACCAGGTGAGAACTCACATAGTTGACACTAACCTTTGGTTATTAATCTTATATCTAATCTAATAATAACCTTTGGTTATTGTCAACTCGGAGAAACGTCCGAACGTTTCGTATTCTACCTTGCCTCGATGACCTTGACAATTTCACAAGACAGGTTTTGATGGGGAATAAAGATAAGACTTTATGTAGACGTATTAACCTAATATACCACCTGTAAAGTGTAGAAACGTTTTGGTCCCCACTAGTACAGTATTTCTGTGGGCAAGAGTGTATATGAATCCTTCACAGTAACTCAACCAGTCATGCTTGACCTCTGACCTAATCAATTTTAACTTCAACACAACAAGCCGTACGAATACACACCGTATAAAGCTAATGGAGTATAGCTATATCTAACAATTATTCATTCCCATGACTCTCCAATAAAGTAGTAACAATGGTGAATTGACTATTTTTTATTATTAACATTATTGCAACCATAACTCTTCTAATTAAGAAGGTAATTAAGTTACAAAACTGATTTCACATCAATAAATAGCCCTTTATTGGACTACTTACGAATGCAAATCAGCAACAATTAAATTTTAAATTTTAGCATTGCCCTCCGTAAACAAATCATAGCCAAAGTCTTCTGTTTGATTTAGATTACGGATAACTCACATTTTATTATAGCCCCTCTATCGCTAATATCGGGGAAAATCATTGGTCCATCTCATCTGGATGCAGCCTGCAGGGCCAGGAATTTGACAGATAAACGTAGCACAAACGTTACTTTCAATGACCTCACTGGCCTTTATTCAGCGAGAGGATCAGCTTTGATAAAACACGATAATATCCATCGTAATAGGACCATAACAATATTCCGTTCTGGATCAGCAACCTTGCTGTCTAACATTTTGACAGCTTCTAAATAAAATAATTACAATTACAATATGGTAAAGTGATAGCAAGATAACCTAAGCCCATAAAAGACATGGTTGTCTGATGCTTTAAATAAAGAAGTGATATGAGAGTCACGAGAGATTACTAGAAGATACTCCTTACATTAGGCATAATTTCACCCATAAACACGTCAATTTTTTTCATTAGGATAACCGAAGAGAAGGGGTCACGTGCCTAATGCTGTATTATCTATTATTCTTAGCAACTGTATGAAAAATTAACTTATTTACCCACTTTAACTTGATGGTAACACCGATTATTATGTGGAAAATATATATACAATGTCGCTCAGGCACATGTGACCGCCCGTAATTTTCTGAATATTTATGAAAAATTATCGATAAATAACTTTAAAAGGGGGGTCTATCGTAAATATTTTCAATGTTATTATTTTTTTTAAGTAGAATTTGTGACCTTGCCTTACCTTTTTTGCCATATCTTTTTCAAATTCAAATTCAAATTCAAAATAGCTTTTATTACGTAGATCCATATACAGATTCTTGTAACGCGTCTATATAATTCTAAAAACTACCACCGGATCGGAACGCGGCCACTCACTGAGAAGATCCGGCGAAAGAAACTCAGCGGGCTTGTCTTTTTTCTTATAAATCTAATTTACAAGTTTATTACATTCACAAATAATTTGCCGAGATTGGCATGAGGAGCAATTAATCCCAAGCATTTCTGTCTTCTAAATATTCTGAAATCTTATAATAACCCTTACCATACAACTTTATCTTAACACATTTTTTAAATTTATTAAATGGTAAGTCTTTAATGTTGTTAGTTCAATTTGAAGTCTGTTTATTATTTTTGAAAGCTTATGAGTTATGTTATCGGATTAACAGACATGCTTTATTAAAATTTGTCTACAATAAAAACATAACACAAGTGAAGTGATTTTTTTCTAGAAAAAAATCAATATTTTCTTCAAAAAAACAGGTGAAAGTCCCTAAAATCCCCCCATAAGAGGACTTTTTTAGCATTTATTAATAATTTGCTACATAAGAGCTACAAATTCACAAAACATTTTCAATATCTATCTCTTAAAATAATTCAACAAACAACTTGTTAAACATTTGCTAAGATTCACATAAAAAGGGTCACTTTCTACCTGAAAGCGGTTCCTAGGAACAATGCAGTCTGTTTACTTCATTTAGTCGCTTGACTATTAATCCTGTGACGCTACGTGTTTTGTGATTTGTGGGCTATTATTGTACTTTGTGAAACCAGTTTGTGTTAAGAAAACTTTGACTATCGTAGAATGTTACGTTTGCGAGACCTCCCGTCTCCTCATGTGGCTGATATGCATTTCATTTACGGTTTTTGTAACGGGAATGCACGCGCTGCTGTTGAAGAGTACACTCGTCGATATCTAGGTAGACCAGTACTTGGGTACCGGTCGTTTATTGCTGTACATCGTCGTTTTTGCGAAAAAAGATTATTTCCACAACGAAATGAGCCCGGTTTGAACCTTAATGTAAGCGTTGAAGAGGAAGTATTCCGATTAGTGCGCGCTAACCCTATGACTAGTATTCGTCTCCTATCGATAAGAGTCGGTATACCGAGAATGAGTGTTTGAAGAATCCTGAAAAAAGAAGGCCTGCATCCTTATCATTTCAGACGTGCTCGACATTTGGGAGATATCGATTACGGTGCGAGATCTGTTTTTTGTAGTTGGATAATTACACAGCATAGAGCAAATCCACATTTTTTTAGTAAGATTTAGTGGACAGATGAAGCCACTTTCACAAGGGCGGGTATTACGAATCATCGAAATCTTCATGTTTGGGCTGCTGAAAATCCACACGCCATCAGGGTAACAACTTTCCAGACTCAATTTTCTATAAACGTTTGGGCTGGAATGATTGATGATAAATTCATTGGTCCTTTTGTATTACCACACAGACTAAACCAATACTAATGGTATTTATATTTCTTACAAAATAGGTTGCCCTTGCATTTTGGATGACGTACCGCTGCAAACTAGAAGACGGATGCAGCTACAATTAGATGGAGCGCCAGCACATTTCGCACAAGTAGTTCGAACGTATTTAAATGAAAATTATCCACGGTGGATTGGGCGAGGAGGTCCCATTGCTTGGCCACCGCGATCTCCCGATCTTACGCCCTTAGATTTTTATCTTTGGGGTTACATAAAACAAAAAATGTTGCCATTAGGGCTTTCGTATGTTTACAAGAGGGTGGAGGCCATTTTGAAAATTTAATTACCTACTTATTTTTTTTTATTATACGTGGCTAGAGATCAATGTATTGGTTGTTTACTTTTAAATCTAATGTCATCTTTAGTAATCATCTTAACCTTAATAATTACAAACTAAGAAAAGGGATATTTAATTAATTGTTTCATTTAGCATTTCAAAGATTTTTTCCTTTACATATATTTTCCTATATATAGTCCTGCAATTTCACACAGAAATTAATAAAAATAAAAGTTTTATTTTCTATTATTTATCTCCGCAAAAGAATAATTAAAATCGAATATTTCAGCGTATTATTTTTAAAATAGCGCCGTCTAATGGCTAACATCGCTAACCTTACTACCACCCTATAAATTGTAAGCATAATAGTTAATTATCAAATCTCAAGATGGCCTAAAAGAAGGTCATATATGAATTAATGTAAATCAACATTATCTGCTAAAATTCCATAGATTTGTCACAGAAATCACTGCAACAAATGACTACTCATTTATGATTCATAACCTAATTTAATTTAATAATAAATTTAAATGTACATGAAATCACAGTACTTTCTTACGCAACTTACTATGAAAGTAGATATGGAATTAATTACTTGGCAAACCAACACTCAGGCTCATTTCTTTTAAACTTTAATATAAATATTAATACTATTTTAATATCCCTAAAAATATAAACCACCCAATTCACCATTTACCGTAAAATATATACACAACCATTAAAAGTATTTTAACAACCTACCAAACCACAACACAAATAATGTGTCTCATAAATAAAAATCAATTGAGTAATTTCATGGTTATTCTAGAACAATAAATATATTATCCTTTTTTCCTAAACAATTTTATATTTAATTTAATTTTGTAGAAAGTGCGCTATTAAGATATCCCAAGGTTTCTAGAAAATTTCATACGAAGCTCTTCAGTTTTGTCTACTTACATTTTAACGATATATTCCTTTTGTTATTATTATTATTTTATTGATATATTATTTCATATTTCCCCAAAAGCTACTAGTTTTAATGATTTTTGAGTAATGTGTGTTAAGTTAAATGAACGCTAAATACATCTGAACAACGTTTAGTCAACCTCGAAGGTCTTTGTTAATCCGTTTGCATTAGAATATTCATTTTGCAGGCTTGTATTTAAGGATATTGTCCTCAAATAGCCAGGTCCCGTAACCCAGATTTTTTCCAGAGGCCTAGCGGCTTAACTCAGGAAATTCCAGCTTTCGTGTAATTGTCATTTGGACAATCTGTCTGTAGTTTTTGAATGTATTTTTTTCGTATAAGGGTTATATGACTCGTGTTTTGTAAAGTTTTCTTGTATAGTGTTGTGTATGAAAAGGTTTGTTTTGGACCCTAATTACCCCTTTCAACTAATTTAAATTTAATTTAATATACCACAAAACCAAAATAACTGATAAAGCTTCTTTACCAAGTAGGGATATCTCCATAGACAAAATGACTTACCCCTTTCGGATGCCCACGCGTTAAAATAGACTAAAATAAACAAAACCCTTAATAAACTATGAAAATCACTGGATCAACCGACAGAGTAACCCCTCCTTTTCTGTATCTGGCAATTTTCTCGAGCACAGCTTCCACCATTCTTGATTTCAGCGCAAGTTCCCCCCATTTTCCTCGACCTCACCTTTTATACCCCTTAATTTTCAATCACAAACCGTCCCTTTCCCAAACCATCGCTTATTCGTCATTCTCATATCATTGCCGCCAACCAAACATTCATTTTCCTATCTTATTCAATTTTTTTCACAAGCAACCAACCATCTATTAATTACTTAAAATTCTAGACAATAAATAATGTCTTAACTCCTTACACTTCATTTAATTTCTTACAAAATTAAATTATCAAATATTACATAAAAATATTGACTTGCATTTCCTTTTCACAACACATCGTGACATCCCATTCTTAACCATTAGACAGAATCATGCTGTCTTTGTCCCGCATTTTGAATTGTAACCAATCACCACACTGCCCACTAGCGATACACCCAAGACTCGCCATTACAACATATTAGTAAATTCATCTTCTTGATAACATTGAAAATATTTCTCACATATTTAATCATACATTAATTTACATGTTAAAATTTCAATTAATAATTAGTATCATATTACCCATACATTCCTGTAATTACTCAGGTACCTTTTATATTTGGAATATCAACTATCCAGCCTTGTACCAACTTTTTGACTATACTGTAATGATGACCAAACATTGGTTCTTTTCTGCCCGCTAATTTGAGAAAAATGTTTAAAACCGTTTTGGTTCGATTTAATAAATAAACCGTCAAATTTTAATTTGCTAACAACCCATCAAGCACAAACCTAACTAAATTTCGACCCAATTAATTTATGTACTGAACATACCAAATCGTATATTCTCGAACTTTTGATTTTAAACTGTAAAATCTCTATTTTTCCCACAAACAATTATTAGACCTTATACTATGTGTTTATTATTATATAACCTTACCTTTGTACCCCATATTGATCATATTATTCAGAAATCGTCTAGGATGTTGGGATTTTTAATAAGAATTATTAAAGTATTTAAGACAAACAAGACTAAAATCTGTCTGTACTACAGCTTAGTAAGGAGTTTATTGGAGTACTGTAGTGTAGTGTGGAGGCCCCATTACGCTACACACTCATTGAGACTAGAAAGAGTGCAGAAACGTTTCCTGTGGCATATCGCATATAGAAGTGGCGTACCAAAGAGGTATATTTCTTATAAAAGTCGGTTGTTAAAATTTAAAATGATGTCGCTGGAAAGCCGTAGGAAACATTTAGATTTTTTGTTTATGTTTCGATTAGTAAGAAATGAGATTGATTGTACTCCATTGTTATACAAAATAGACTTTCGTGTACCAAGGGGACGTCCTCGTAATCAAGTCACGCCTTTTTGCCCGCCTCTACGTAAAACAGTACAAGGTGCAAATTCGCCAATAGCAAGATTTTGCAAAGTTGTCATTGAATATAGCGACTTTTTTGACATTCATTTTGACTCCTTCAACAAGATTCGAAAAACCTTATTACAAATTGTTATTGACAAATGATGGTACTGCATGTTTTCTCTACACTGTTGTGTTTTAATACTGTGCTTATTAATTGTTACGTTTTTGTTTGTATTCTATTTGTTACATCTTCGTTGCTTTATTCATGTTTTTCGTTTTTTTTAGAGTTAAATTAG
>NJDC01006905.1:231224-247132 GCA_002245475.1 Calephelis virginiensis | reverse complement strand
TTGAAATGAAATAAAAATCATTAATATAAAAAAGGCATGTCTAAAAGATGTTACAAAATATTCATTGTACTCAAAAAAATTACAACTTTTTGCTGTACAAAAAAATAATAAATGCTTCTAGAATTTTCTTTGCGAAATATTCTAAAACACTAAATATATAATTACATAAACAGTCTTAATGTATAACGTTACAAATATAACAGGAAAAGATAATTAGCTGAAGAATACCGGAATACAAACAAGAATACCTGAGCAATATCCGTCGGAGCTGAAAATCCTTCAGTATAAGTAAGTTAAACTAATATTAACGTTAAAGATTTATTAACGTTAACGTAATGACTATGTTTGTTTTAATAAAATCGTTTTTATTTAAACGGAGAAACTGTCATAAATAAGAACATTCGCTCCTACTATAGGTTTTAAGATCATTCGCTCCTATTGTAGGTTTTGCTGGATGCCAAGATTATCAAGAATTAGAATCAGTGGTCCTAATGAATTTTGTGATAATACATGTGTGGAAATCCACAAGTTTTATTCTAAAGACAATATAATTAAAAAAATATAAACAACCCCCGAAGAAATCTGTAGTAAGAACCATCTCGTTCATGTCAGCTTTCCAAAATAAATCAGTCCATTCGTTCAGAAATTATAATACCACAGACAGATAGACAGTCACATGCACACAGATACATCAAACTCTTCACGCCCGTCTTCTTCTGTTGAGAGTTAATAAAAATCCACTATAAGCTATTTAGTTTTCATCAAGTTCAATATAGATAAGATGTGATTTTTTTTTATTTTTACGAGATCATAAATAGAAACACAAAAATTTTCTTTTTAGATTAGGACATTTTTCTGCTTAAAAGTCATTCAATACCACAAACAAATTATCACAATAAAATAAATGACCTCGTTTTCAAACTCCTAATAATTTGAAGTTAACAACCATTTATATCGTCGTATCGCTACTATTATTCTGGCGAAAATATTATTTTACTGATTTCTTTACTTTTATATGCTTGTTCGTAAATTTATATATGTAAACTTGTGTCGGCTAAGAAAAGTCTTCTTTATATTAGTACTATATATGTTCTGTGGTTTTACTACTGTTCTTGAACACATGACCCCAAGTAATATAACCTCATTAGACGTCAACAATGTTTGGTGTTGTTTATCAAAGGCAAGTGGAGAGATAGATCGATTTCATTAAGCCTAATCAATTAACCGATAGCTCTCTAAATCGGTAATGGACGAGAAAGCTCTGGAACATTGTGGGTTATCAATATACTAGATGTGTATGTTTTATGATCTTCTGCAGTTTCTCTCCTCGTCCTTCTCCTCTCGACAGGATAACTTAAGAGCTGTAAAACTACAAAAAACCGACTTCAATATCATTACTACGCCGCGATTCGATCACTATTTTTGGAACTGTGGGTTATAATTCCGAGATGGCCCCCTACAAAATTTATTTAAAAATTTTATATTTTATTAAGTATAACTTACAAAGCAGTTATTGGATCTTCCTGATAAATGGATCTAACTCAGAATCATGACCTATCTTTCCGAAAAGAACCGTTCAAATCATTAAATCAAAAAAATTTGGTGTGGCGGGGTCATAATGGCATATGCTCGTCGATACAAAAAACGTAAGTATCTTGACGCCCATATCCCCGAACGGGTAGGAAGAGGCAAAACCAGGGCACCCACGACTAGCCGAAGACACTAAGTCCCACAATGTGATAGGTAGCAAGCCTATCGCCAATATCCAAAATCCAATACCAAAAATAAATCAACGTTATTTTTATTAGAAAATTTATAAACATACAATTTTCTTATTTTTTTTGTTGCCCGACGGGGGTCGAACCCGGGACCTCAAGAAGTCAAGTCCGACGCCAGACCGTTCGCCACAGAAGCGAAGCTCGCAAAAGCCGGTATATCACCTAAAATACTTTTTAATGATTTAAATATAATTAAAAAATTGAATGAATTATGGTGCCGTCTAAATACTTAAAAAAAAGACCTCGAAAGAAAAAAAAGTTTGATCACGATTTTTCAAAACGTTGCAGTATCGTTAACTATTTTTTTTCAATCTCTGTATAAACATTTTATTTATAAATCTCTGTTAAAATTTTAATTAATTGATCTACAAATTTTTCGCTTTATGAAGCTTTTCATAAATCTAATTGTAAAGTTATGCAAACAAAGCAACCTAAAGGTTATTGTTTTGCTGATCATATTTGTTTAAATCACAAAAAAATAAATTTCTAATAAAAGTTACGTTTTTTTAAGTTTTGAATAATGATGACGTTATTAGACATGACTCAAAAGCACTTGTCAAATTTTGATCCAATTTTAAAGTCAGTCTTAAAAAGAACCTACTCTGATAGTCTAAGATCCGAAGTTAGGTCGACCTTCACCGAGCGGATAATAGGATGAAACCGGTTTTATAGCAAGTTTAGTATATCAGAAAATATATTAAAAATGGGTTGCCTAAAAAAGTCCTGGACCGAATATTTTTAATTATTTAAAAAAAAATTAACATTTCCATTTTTTTAGGCAACCCTATATATCAACTTAAATTGTAATAAAAGTTGTAAAAATCGTAATGAAACTGCGCATATGTTGATATATTTTTTTCCTATTATCCGATCCCGTGAAAGTAACTAGCATCGACAATTATCTGTTTACACCTGGCAACCCAGATAAACAACAGGCAACCCAACTTCTGCAACTTTGTCTTATTCCTATTCTAAGTCGGGATAAAATCTTAATATTGCACCAATTAATAAATAAAAAACATTTTAAAGAGTAAAAAAAAGTTAGTTCAAGATTTTTTCAGGCAACCCATTTTTAATATATTTTCTGATATACTAATTTGCTATAAAACCGGTTTCATCTTATTATCAGCTCGGTGTAGGTCGATCTAACTTCGGATCTTTGACTATGATAAAAAATTTGATTTCAATTCACAAAAATCTCTTCTTAATTAAACTATTACCGCATGTGGCTTCCCAGTGCTAGGTCCAACCATGGATGTCCAACAAATGGATCCAATGCATTATGTTAAATCAATTTGCCGGTGGCTAAAGCTCACTTACACACTAATAGAGAAGGCTCAGCTCGGAACAACCACTACACTACATATTCGATACTAACTGTTTACCCACAACTTCGTTGGCAAAGAATAGTTATAAATTTTATACAACCTTTCATCCCCCATTATAGTCGTTAATTTGTAGATTTAAAAAGCAAAAACCTTTTTACCTAAGCACATGGGTATCAAATTTAATCAAAATCGGTGTGGTTTAGTCATGCAAACAGACATACAAACAGACAGACTGTCAGATTTATAATAAGTGCGGATTCTACGCGTCTAGAGACACTACTTATTTGTACAGATAAAAAATCTATTTCATACTAGCTGAGCCAACAGATGCTGTCCTAAAGCCCGGCGAAGTTGTAAAAACCGCGAGGTTGGCAAACATGGGTCATTATAAAAAAAGGAGACATTGGTGGTAATTTTGTTGTGCACTCACTAAACTAATTTTAAGTTATCCCTGTCTTCTTTCAACGAAAGTAACAGAAGGAAACAAAACACTTTTAGTGCTGTCAAATTAGACCGTACACGTCATTTCTACAGACGTTTAATCTATCACTCGGAAAATGTTGATTAAAAACATCACGATTAGACATGTCCGCACCAATCTGACACGTCTAAACTGTTCCATCTCTTTTGTTTTTGTTTCATTTAAAAAAGATAGCATGCATCTAAAATTAGTTTAGTTTGTGAACAGCAGAATCACCACCATTGTCCTATCCTGAATTTTTCAAGTAACATTTTCTTACGCGGCGTTATGCACTTTTTTTATAGGTAAAAAATTTAAACATCGCGTGAGGAGAAGTGACCATAGCCTTTACAGTTTACCATAAGTTGGTATATATTACGTTCAGTAACTGGTCTATCGAAATCTAAAGCGTTTTTTAAAATGTTGTTCTCTAGTTACTAATAGATGCGCTGACAGTAGTGTTAGTAAACTCGACAACCCGAAAACTCATGGTAGGGGCTACTATGAGATCACTCTATTCGCTTGCGTTTCCGTAAATTATTTGTTTGAAAATTTTGAAGAACTCCTCTATTGGTTTCTGAAATCAGTAAATTTTTAGACAAAAAGCGCTATAGATTTCGATACGTCAACTCTTGAACGTAATACCAACTCATAGTAAAGGCTCTGATTGAAAACTCGTACGACGTAGGGAGAGAAAACTATGTTATCGCTGTATCTCATACTGTAATTTTCGTTTCTCCAGCCGGTATATGCTGATTGCACCTAACACAATACACGATAAATATTTTTTTGTCAAAATAAAATTATTTAATTTGCAATTTTTCGCCAAAATAATGTTTAAGTATTATGGCGTGGCAAAACAGGATAAATAGTGCGCTATGAATGAATTGGACTTACCGGAAGCCAAGAAACCCCTAATATATCCAGCTACATACAACACACACCCCTAAACTGTTTTATTAACGACCACCCGTTGGTCGAGTGGCTAGCGTAGACGACCGACCAACTACACCGACCAACTGCAGACTCGGGCCCGATTTCTGACGGGGACAGGCATTTGTGTGATGAGCATTTAGATGCCTGCATTTCCGGGTCTGGGGTATTTATTAAATTTACTCTGGTATCTAATTAAGTATTTCTATGTATTAGAATTGTTTGCTTCCTTTGGGGTTAGATTTAATTTGTGTAACTTATCCAGTGATATTTATTTATTATTCATTATCACCAACAATACACACACACTACTTAAAACTGAACGTATATTTCGCTTCGTAACCAAAGCAACATCAGGAGAAATCGACTGCCCTCTATGAAGGTCGAGCAGATACTGATCTATTTTTCCTGTTTTGTTAAAATACGTATACATTTATTTGGCGGAAAATTGCAAGTTAAATAATTTTATTTGGATTTTAGTATGGATTTCTGCAAAGTAACGTCGTCTTCTACCAATATTTAGAGTTCCGTACCCAAAGGGTAAAAACGGAGACCCTATGACTAAACCTCCGCTGTCTGTCTGTCTCCAGGCTATATCTAATAAACCGTAAAAGCTGGAAAGCTGAAATTTTAAAATTAATACTTACTTATAATGTAACTCATAATAAAAACGGCACAAACGGCAAATTTTTATTATTTTTATACTTTTTAGTTTTGAAGTTGTTTGTTTTAATCGAAGTTATTTCTATTTAGTACTTTAATAGGTAGTATATAATTAATAATATTTTTTTACTTTTAAGTTTTGAAGTTGTTTTTTTTTATCAGTTATTTCTATTTAGTACTTTATTAGTTCCTTGCTCATATGATTTAATTTAATAATCTTATAAGTAAATATCTTTATATCATGGTATAAGGAGGCTATATAATATAATCATACCAAATATCTTTATAGCATGTTGCTGAATGCCGATGTGTCTGTAATCTTGTCGCTAAGTCACCAACGTGGATCAAATTTACTTGCGAGATTTGATTTAATTGAATAAAAGACATCGGGATAGGTGAAAGTAGTTAAAAAAATGCTCATGAAATAGAATGCCTACCTGAATCAAATTTTAATGGGAGCAATTCGAAACTAGTCCGCATCAAACAAAAAAAAAAACGTAAATCGGTTCAGAAACCTCAAAGAAATCGGTATACATACATAAAAAATGTACCGGCTGAATTTTGAACCTCCTCTTTTTTGAACTTGTTTAAAAATGCAAAACGTACAGAATATTCGAGTTTTGATTTCTGCCGGCACTCCCGGCGTGCAAACATTGATTTTTTTGTAATGAACCGTTTTTCCCCGTGTTGGTCCGGGCTTCTTTGTAGAATAGACCATCTGCCTTCCTTGCCAGGGAGCTCGTAAAAGGCGAGCATAGGCTTACCGTTACTAACACCGTGACATCTGACTAGGTGGTAGAGTTTAGCAGCGACTCGCCCGGATTGGTACCACCGCCTTACTTATTCCTGCCGCCATAACGTCATGACGTGTTCCGGTTTGGAGGGTAAGGTAGGCCGAAAACTTACTTTTGCTCGAGGCCTAACATCCCGACCTTAGGTTGGCAACGCACCATTACCACCTTTGGTGTCTCTAGGCGGCTTGAATTTCTTACCACCAGGAAATCCGTCTGCTTGTGTGCCTTCCAATATCAAAAAAAAAACCTGACAATACAACAAACAAGGATTTGTGCACATACATACATATTTATACAAGCCGACCCGGCGAACTTAGTACCGCTTGAAATAACTGTTTGTATGTGGTAAAAATAAAGTGTTGTTTTTTGCCATACAATTTTCCCGGTTTTCCTTTTCATGAACCTTCTCATGAAAATAGCAAACACAACAAAAAATGTAATCAAAATTGCTACATCTGCTCATCATGATGCGACGACCAAGGGCAATGGGAATTCATTTTTTTATATATAAAACTAGCTAACCCGTCAGACGTCTTATGTCTTATCCTAAGCATCTTCACGCCCATATCCCCGAAGAGGTAGGCAGAGGCAAAACCTGGGCAACCACGACTAGCCGAAGACATTAAGTCCCACAACATGATAGGTGGTACGCCAACCGGGTTCATATCCATTCCCGAGCAACGTTTTCTTATAAGAAAATGGGAAAAATCCTATTTTCTTTTTGTTGCCCGACCCGGGATTCGAACCCGGGACCTCAGGCAGTCAAGCCCAACAGCTGAACCGCTAGACCACACAGGCGATAATCCTAGTTATGAATATAGACTTTTATTCACATGAACCTTCTCAAACTTACTTATATACAAACCACGTTCTTACCGAGTAGGCAGAAGGTATCGAGTGACAAAAGTGACAATCCTTGCAGACCTTCCCAACTGCCCATACATTCATTACTCTTTTCATACAAACACGCCGGTTTCGGAAACCTACATATGACAATATCTAACTCGACAATCTACTCAAGAATAAAGAAAATTGGTTTATCTGTTCAGAAGACTAAGGGATATACATTTATTTTAAACCCGGACGGAAAACGCAGGGTATTAAAAGTTTGAGGTGTCTATGTGTGTCTGTGTGGTCATAACTTTTGAAAGGATGGACCGATTTTGATACGGTTATTTTGTTTGAAAACTGACGTGAGGGAGATAGTTGTTAGCTATATTAGTTTTGCCTGAGTTTATTCAAAATTTTTAATTTTAGAATTACTATAGGACATTTGTAGGTGCTTTCTAAAATTTAATATTTACATTTAACAACTTGTTTATTAGTAACCGTAAAAGGATTTAAGAGATCTAAATGTAGGTACAAAGATGACCACATTCGAGCTACAAACTCAGTCTTATTGGTTAACTCTACAACAAAGGCTGTGATAATTTCTTAAAGGTTAGACCAGATACCGGATAGAGATAAATTTTAAATCCAATCGATTTACTGAGAAAACTGGGACATTTATCGATGAGAAATGCGGGTGCGTTATAAACTAGGTATATACATCTCTTAATTTTATTTTTATGATAGCAAACAAGTACACGGCTACCGGATACCGAATATCGGATAGAATTCAATTTTAAATCCAATCGATTTACTGAGAAAACTGGGACATTTATTGATGAGAAATGCGGGTGGGTTATAAACTAGGTATATACATCTCTTAATTTTATTTTTATGATAGCAAACAAGTACACGGCTACCGGATACCGAATATCGGATAGAATTCAATTTCAAGTCCAATCAATTTACTGAGCCAACTGGGACATTTATCGATGAGAAATACAGGTGCATTATTAACTAGGTATATAAGTCTTGTTATTTTATTTTTAATATAGCAAACAAGTACACGGCTACCGGATACCGGATAGAGATCAATTTCAAGTCCTATCAATTTACTGAGCCAACTGAGACATTTATGGAAAATGCAGGTGCGTTATTAACTAGGTGTATATAAGTCTCGTAATTTTATTTATGTGATAGCAAACAAGTATAGTAGTACTATTTAAATTATGCGCTTCGGCTGAATATAGCCATGGTCAAGTTTCGGAAATCCGAATGTATTTTAGAGATATTTACATAGAGTTGTTATTACATAACTAATCATTTCGCTTAAATTTAGATCAGGTCAGCCAATTTAAAAATAAAAGTATAAAAAAGAGTAAAAAGTGTAAAGCCGAAGCGCATAATTTAAATAGTAGGTTCTCTTGATTATAAGAGATAACCGTCGCTTCTAGACACCATAAATGTTGTAGCTATGTCTAATATGGCAATTACAATTTTTTATTAACCTTTTGACAACACCCATCCATTATGTAGCGAAGAACGATCTCGATTACATAAGCTTTGAAACTAAAAAAAGCCGCATAGAAACTGGGATCTTCGTTTAGGAGTTATAATGCATCAGAGACAGACAGATAAACGTCAAACCTATAACACTCCTCTTTTTGGCGAGAGTTAATAATAGTGAAATTATATTCATTTATGTATTAGAAGATATATTCACTCAAGGCGCGGGTTTGATTCCCGCTAGCGGCACTCATATATGTGATGGACATAGTTTCGGTTTCGCGGACTGGTGTTCATTTATTGTATTGAAGACATACATTTCTACATACACTAAAAGTGACGTACTACGTAAAAGTGTAATAGAAATGTATGTTTACATACATACATTTCTATTACACTTTTACGGCTTTAGCGTTAGAATGACATTACTGAAATTTGATACGCATGTAGTCAAAAACCCGAGTTCAAACATTCGCTATTTTTTAATCTACCATAACGGAACTATAGTTGGGGATGAAAGCTTGTATGGGTTGTATTATGATAGTCGCCTGTTGCTAGTATATGCATATTCATTAAAAAAAATCTTTATATAAAAACTCAAATATTTCCTTTATGTCAACTGCCTATCAATGCTATTTGGTGACATCAGGTGACAAACTAAAATAAATTAAATTACTTATTTATGTGTACATGAATATGTTTATTAAATAATAATCGAGTTGGCTAATTTCTTTATCTTTATACAAACTTTCTTCTGAAAATTATCAACACAACAAAAAATAATAAGCAAAATTGATCCATCCGTTTAGCCGTCATGACCACGCGAAATGGGGATTCATTTTTATTTATATATACTAGCGGCCCGGTAAGTGCTTCGCTACATATAAACTGAAATATTAAAAAAAATTGGAAAATCAAATTCATTTATTTAAAAAAAAACATTTAATTAATTGCTAGCTATACCAACATGCCTTATTCGAAGCACGTCCAAACGGAAATGACCGCATAAACAAAAACATGACATAACACAATAAAAAAAAGGAAAAAAAACAACTGAAAAAAATTTCAATATGACAGCACAGTCCCCATCTGAAAAAAGTTTTAATTTGTTGAAAAATACCCATTAACAAAATGATCCACCATTTATTGAATTCATTCATTCACCATTCATTACAAAAATGTGATAAATGAAGAACTGCTGAACCGATTTTATGCAAACTTCACATTAACCATCTACTAAATGGTCCAAACTAAGCCAAAACATTTGGTTTGGATTTGGCCCGTTCGTGAGCTATAAAATTACAACGAAAAGTGGCATTGATTTTTATAAACATATACAGATGATATTAACATTAAACATGAATTATACACCTGACAGTGTCAATCACCTGAAAGTTACGTAAAATTTATGTTTTCGTCAAATTTCCTAAATTTGAAAGAAAAGAAAGAAAGAAAGAAAAAATATTTATTTGCGGAATATGAGTGTTACAAAGATATTACAAAATTATTTAAGCCTTCCTACATATTCTACCAACTTGTGGTGTGCAAATATTTTAATATGTTTTTAATTAATTATTCACAATTTACTATTTACACACTGTTTTTTGTTTGTTTTGAGATTACATGATTATTTATTAATACACACAATTTTAGAATGTAAATTAATTTATCCCTATCTACCGTAAACTACCACCGTTTCCAAACCTAGCCAGACAGGAGAAGAAACGGCGAAACAAACTCCTGCGCACCCAACATTCTGCAATTATTCATGTTATGTTATGTTATTTATTTAATGTTATGTTTTATTTAATATATCATGAAAGAAAACTATAAGGTTAGGATAGCTAACGACCGGAACTTACAGTTCTCTTTGAAAACTATCCCCTGAAAATAATTAAAGGAACAGGAAAATATCACTATCGAAATTTTTCCATTCGTTTTAACATGATATGATAAACAAAGGAAATAAGAGTTTCATTTTAACATAGTACATTAATTATTTGTACGTTCTATTTTATTATGTTTCCTTTTACCGGTTCAAATAAAACCAGAATCTACTTTTTAACCGATTTGAGAAAAAGGTTCTCAATTTGCATGTTTTTTTTTATTTTATTAAATCAGGCGTTACTTTGCGGAACTGCATTATAACGTATGTAAAGTAATCCTTTTTGTAAGCAGTGTAACTGTTGAGGTAAATAGTCCTTCAAATGACACGTCGAGTGGGATTTGGTGTTCTCTGTGGTGAGTTCTTCGACAAAGTTGGCGAAGGACGTGACAAGCGGTTTTGTTACCCAAGTTCGGACTCTATTCGTGATCTGGTCGCGGAGGTGGAAGGTGGGAATTTTAGGTAGGTTTGTCACATCCGAGAGACGTGACAATTTAAATAGTTGCCCGAGCTCTTCCTTTATTCGTGTTCTGGTCGCAATAGTGGGCGGTGGGAACGTTAGTTAGGCTTGTCACATTTTGTGTCATTTGGAAGACTATTTGTCTCAACAGTTACTCTGCTTACGCGAAATTAGCAATATAAAGTATTGTTTTACATACGGTTTTTTTTTTCATTTTTTTGTATGTTTGTTACGGTATAACTTAACCAATAGCAAACCGATTGGATGATTTCGAGGTGATCCTATATTATCATGGTCCGACTTATGATTTTGTCATCGTAAACGTGACCTTAACAATGAAGAGCAGAGATGAATAAGCGATAAATATATACATTACAAGCATTTGCCCGCATGGTCCCACAGGAACACTGTTTCAGGAGAAAAACTATCTTATGTGTTAATCCAAGTTTACCTCTATGTGTGTACCAAATTTAATGAAAATCGGTTCAGCAGGTTTTGCGTGAAGGAGTAACAAACAGACAAAACTTTCGCATTAATAATATTAACAGGACAGTATAGCATCTATTTGAACCGCGTGGTACTCCAGGGACATTGTTTGGGGACAAATGTTAACCTATGTGTCAATCAAAGTTACTCTCTATGTATATATACCAAATTTTATGACGATCGGATCAGCAGTATTTCAGTGAAGAAGTAACGAACAAACAGACAAGTTTTCGCATTTATAATATTAACAGGATAGTATAGGATCTATTTTAAAACTTACTAAAAACTACTAGTAGCGTTTTGATAACATTTATGTGGGAGCCATCGGAATCGAAATTATTTCCTATCTTTTTTGCGGTATTGGAAGGCAAACAAGCAGATGTATTTCCTGATAGTAAGAAATTCGCGCCGCCTAGAGACACTAAATTTGATAATGCCTGCCCGGCAGGAAGGCAGACGGTGCTGATGCTGGATTCTGCATTAAGAAGCCCGGACCAACACATGGAAAAATCTTTGTGGTCTAGGGGTAGTAGTGGTTCAGGTATTGGACTTGACTGCATGAGGTCCTGGGTTCGATTCCCGGGTCGGCCAACAAAAAGAAAATTGGTTATTCCAATTTCCTAATAAAAAATCTTGCTCGGGATTGGACATGTTCCCAGTTGGCGTTAGGCTTGCCACCTATCACATTGTGGGACTTAGTGTCTTTGGCTAGTCGTGAGTGGTTGTGCCTCTGCCTACCTCTTTGGGGATATGACCCTGAAGAAGATAATTCAAAATATATCGACGTGATACCAAATGAAATAGCTGGAGTCGGTTTTCGCAGTTTTACTGCGCTTAATTATGAATATACGGTATATTTTCATGCTAGGTTACTTAGTTATATAGGAAGTGGTCAACAATAAACGTCTTACATGTAGGTCACTGGTCAACACACCCTCGACATATACATAATGACCGTTTCCGAACATAAACCCCTTTTTCTATTTTACTGGAGCGTGATGTATCAATCAGCTTTTACTACGGACTTAATGGTCTGCTGTCAACACAATGTTGCTCTTAAATCTTAATTATTTGTAAAAACTTTAAGAATTATAGTACTAATATTTAAATTAAACGCTTCGGCTCTACACTTTTTACTCTTTATACTTTTTTTAAATTGGCTGACCTAATCTCAATTTAAAGCAAATTATTAATTATGTAATAACAAGTCTATCGGTCTTATTCATAAAAAATGCTTATAGAACGCTTAAAACGTTCATTAGTTAAAACGTTCTATAAGCTTATGAAACGTTCGATAACAATCACTATTCATAAACGTTCCATAAACCTCCTATAACTAAAACATACTTTAGGAGACCCAATGTTGCCATTACAATGAAATCGGCTAACAAGTCCATCAAACTCACGCAATTGACCACAGATTATGTTCATCAAATCTGTCAAATACGTGTGAGCTATTACGAAATAAAACTACATTTTGTTGGTTGTGGTAAACAAAGGCGGTAAGCAAATATTTATTTTAAATTTAAGTTTCACATAAAATGGCATTTGAAACGAAAACTACAGCGGGGAAAAAAAGACAGAGGAGTGAGGCAACAATATCACGGATGCGGAGTTGTGCATCACATGTGACCTGCAATGAGACAAAATAACACAGTGTGTGAACATTGTGTGTACTTTTCATTGAGTTTATAATTAGTAGGTTAAGTGAGATAAGTACCTGAACATTGAGTGAGTAAAATCCTTTTCTATTAATATAATACTGGGCTGCATCACCTCCATGCTTCCGAATTTTAATATGTGTACAGTCAATACAGCCAATAACTGTTGGGAAGTCTCTAATTGCACTGAAATCTCTCATAATGTGCTCTTCTTCAGCAAAGGTGGCAGGCATTTTAATAAAAGAAGCCGAATGTCTAGCAAGTTCACGAGCAACTCGAGCGCAAATTCGGCTGGTGGTTGGTTGTGACAACCCATGGTGGTCTCCAGCATCTTCTTGCATCTAAAATAAAAATTATAAGTAAATATTTTGTACATAAAAATTGACAAGGTACAAGTACGTAGGTATTGTTAGAATAAAATATTCAAGTTTGTACTACTTACCTCTCGACGACCCCAACACCTTATGGCGGTTAATACCTGGATTTCCGGTGAGGTACCACAACCTCTACGATCTAACAACAGATCATCACGCACCAAGTTTATTATGTAGGTCGCAGTAAGTTTATTAAAGCGGTAACGCTTCCGAAACTCTTCATCGTCTAAAGAGAACGGATCACTTCTGTTTTTGTACACTTTTCTTCGATGCGAACCGTTTTCAAGTCGTTCTATCGTTTCCAAAGCATTTATGCTCTGTAAAGCTTGCATTTTAACTGTAAAACTAGCAAAATACCACTATTTATTGAATTAATACAACCAAAAACGCGCCAGGGGTCTAACTGACATGAACAAGTTGTTTATAATTTGTTTCGGCATCAAACATCATTTATAACAATCAGCTGTTGAGAATCGGCCATTTTGCATTTTATGGAACGGTTAAAGTAGGGTTTTGTGCTCCATAACTTTATGATAGGTTTAAAGAACTGTTTAGAGTTAAAATGCTGTTATGAATACAACTTTTTGTCGTTTTTCTTATAACGAGCTTATAGAACACTTTAACTGTTATATAACTTTTTATGAATAAGACCGTATATCTTTAAAATATATTCAATACATTCGAATTTCCGAAGCTTGACGAATATAGCCGAAGCGCATAATTTAAATACTACTACCATACGTATAATTTGCTTTATAAAAGCCATGCACGGAGAGAGGAAAAAAGCATGTGTATATAAAAATAGCTCTATGAAGAGCTATTTTAGGCTGTACATGGGTTCATCTAAATTGGTACTACAGTCTTACCTATTACTGCAGACATTACTTTAATGCTCGCCATTGTCATGTTATGTACTCAAGGGTGGGATAACTGGAAATCTTCCAAAAAATAGCGACGCACCAGTAACGTCTACCACCACCAGGAATCCAGTAGTACCACAAGTAATGTCTGTCATTTAGATGTTCATCATCATGATACACATAATAACAGCGTCATGCTCCAGTCCGCACCGTACGGTAGCCGTTTTGACTTGCATTCATAACTTCAGACCTAACCCCACCTTACCCACCTATAACATCAGTGGCGTCGTTCTTGATCGGGAATCAAACCAGGCCCTCTAAGATATTCAGCGGCGTTAGGAGTTATCGTATAACTCTAGAACAGAGGTTCCCAAACTTATTTCATGTAACGCCCACTTTGAAAATCAGTTGTTTTGTAGCACCCCCCCCCTCGTTTTTTTCTTGTCAATAACCTCAATAACATATTTGTTGCGCCTAGTTTAAAAAAAAAACATTTTTTTCAAGATTTATACCGCCCCCCTCTAGGCTTCCAGCGCCCACAAGGGGGCGTTATCGCCCACTTTGGGAAAGGCTGCTCTAGAACAACAAGGCGATTAATCTGTGTTGAACAAGAATTGAAACGAGGACAACCATGTTTAAATATCGTGTGACGTCATACCACTCAACATGAAGCGTTACAGGTTATGCCTAAAGGTTTAATTCAGCGTCAACGGCCGGAACTTTTAGAGCTTTGTTTGTATGTACTATGATGTCATAGAAAGCAAAGGTCACTTGTCAGACTGCTTTCGGAGTTTGATCTGGTGAAAGTATTTCTACAAAGGGCATTCAGAAACACGGAAAACAATTTTCAACAACGTGTTTATCGCTCATAGTTTTATAGTTTTTATCGAGAGCTGGAAGTCGAATTAGTTTTTAAAAATAAATTTTAGCGCCATTTCAATAAGTAAATAACCTAAGTTCGCAAAAAAATTCTCTATTTGCTGGAGATTTCATAATCAGATCCAGACTTTTGTGGAATTTGTATTCCTCGAAAGGAGGCTCTTTTAAATAAAAAAAATTAAATCAGTTCAGAAATTAAGGAGAAATCGATAAATGAATATAGCAGTGAAATATAACCTTTTCATTATTTTGAAATCGATTAAAACTTGTTTTTATGGCAAGCTTTTATTTGTAAAGGCCATTCCAAGCAAGAGACTTGAGAAGTACTATGCCAGACTTATGAACCACCAACGCAATAAGATAATTTCTACAAATTTTAAAGAACGAAAAAATTTCGACCTAGCAGGATTTGAACCTGTACACTTTCGTCTCAAGCCGACGATTGCTCTTACCATATGAGCTACTGAGAATTCAAACCTTGCGGCGAAATTTTTAATCCCTTTCTTTTTTTTGTAACGATGAACTCATTTAGTAGAATTATGCATCTATAGAAATAACCCGCGTTAACGGTAAAAGAAAGGAATTGAAAATTTCGGCACGGGGTTGGAATCTTCAGTAGCTCAAATGGTTAGTGCATTCGCCTGCTTAAAACGAAAGAGTTCAAAACCTGTCTAGGGCGAATTTTTTTTCTTTCTTTAAAAATTGTAGAAATTTAACCCAAGCACAGGGCAAGGGCTGAAATAAAAATACAACAAGATAATATTTGGAAATTCGGGAGTAAATATAGCCAACTTCCGGTTCTATAAACAGATCATTGTCACGTCACAGTAATTTTGCAATATCACCCGAAAATTTTAGCGGTATCGGGTAACTGGAAAGTGATTCAAATTGAACTTGCATGAATTCATCCGGATAAACATACATTTTTATGTCATAAGATAGCCAAAAAGGACATGGCGTGCCTGATGGTAAGCCCACTTATAGACACCATAGATGTGGTATGTATGTTACAT
>NJDC01006905.1:220124-230432 GCA_002245475.1 Calephelis virginiensis | reverse complement strand
TGCGACCGTTGTCATATTAGCGTGAGTACATCTCATTAAATAAAAAGCATATTAGACCATCTGCTAAAATATCAAATTAAATAATAAAAGCGCCATTCGTAATTAATTTCGTCAGATTCCCTTCACCTAGCAATTTTTGATGAGGGTTGGAGGCTGGAGCCCAATTTATTTGAAAGCGATTATTCAAATTACCAACCTTTTTGACTCTTCGGAAAATGGACTTTCATATTAAAATAAATATTCGTTTTTACGATCGCTTGTTTATTACTTTTATATAAAAATAAAAGAATTTATTGTAAAAAAGGAGTGTAAGAAACACCTAGGCCAGTAGTCTAAAATAAGTTTAATTAAAATTAGTTTTAGTTTTTATACTCTGTTAACGGACTTTAAACATATCGAACTTAATTAAATATACAGTAGTTTTTATTTTTGTTATTTGTATATTTTTACATATAAATTAGTTAAAATATATTTACTTATTAATTTTAGTAAAAATTATAACGATCAAGTTTACCCTATCTAGCATAAACTACCACCGTTTCCAAACTTTTATTTTAAACCAATTTCAAAACAAATCCAAAACCAAAATCCGTCTATGTATACTACCAGTGTTTACATTCGTTTAGAACCTATAAATGTGCTTAACCGTTTAATTAGGATAGAAGTTACACACTTTTTAATTAAAATTTTAATCAGAACCAATCTCAAAGTCAGATAGTTTAATAGCGTATCTATATTACTAAATCGAATCTGACCATATTAACATTGACCTGACTGACCTCACTGATACCTATAAACACTTGTTGCACTTTGGCTATAGTCCAAATACTCGATAAATACTGACGCGGTCGAGACTGTGATACTGACAAAATGATTTTGAATTAACAAAATGTATTTTGTAACGTATTCTAGACTACACGATATGTATATTATTAATCGTCAGCACTTGGTGGAATTCAATTATACATTTGTCTTTTATAATATTATTTGTCTACTTCGTTTTAACATTCATTATTTAGATTTTAAAAACAAATACGAATATTGAAGTGAAATTTCTTTTTTTCGTGGAACGGAAAAGAAAAAAGTTACACTTAAAGTTTTTTATATAAGACATATATAATATCATAAAATGCGAAAGTTTGTAGGTGTGTTTGTGTGTTATTCCTACACGCAAAACCTGCTTAACCGAATATCATTAAATTTAGCACACATATAGAGGGTAACTTAAATGAACACATAGGATAGACTTCATCCTGAAAAAATGTTCCTGTGGGACCATTAACCACGCGGGCAACGCGTATTTTTTTAAACAAAATTTATTTGTCTTTAGTTGCAAAGCCCTGATCTAAAAAGTGAAAAAGTTTGACTTAATTATCGTTACACACTTTATGGAAAAGGTAACGAACCTCCCTACTTATTTCAAAATCGTGTATACCTACGTCATTATATAACATTAATCATGACAACATTGAACATCGTCATATTAAAACGTAAAAAGAGCTGAACATTGAACGTATACTGAATATACTCCATTAAAATTAATTGTGCTACCAGTACAGTCAACTCGGTTTATTGTGGCAATACTTTTCCGAGACTGACGCGTTTTATAACTGAATAAATAATCCATAATTCAACAAGTGTTTTACGCGTTCAATGGGCAAAGGAAATAAGTGAACAGAATGGAAACTAAGAGCATTCAAAGGTAATTGAGAAAGACCAAAAATGAGATGTGCTGATGATATAGACAACTAGAGACAGGAAAAAGTAGAAGGAAATGAGGAAGGCTTAAGAAGAAGACATCTTTTACTGGAGATAGTTGAATAACTTAAAAATTGTTTTTATATATTAAATGTATTTTTAATTTACATCATATAAATTAAGTAAATTGAATTCAAATAAAAATGTAATTGAAAAGTCTACTTACATTAAAATAATTACATCGTTAATGATATTGGATAAAATTAAATATAAATGTGTGTAGGTACATAGTCTTCAATCTGTAGCTATACTATAAAAATATTAAAATAACACCGTCACTAACTAAATTAAATTAGTACATAAGTAAGAATTATAAATATTAATTATGAGTAAGTAGCTTTATCAGCGATCAGCTTCCGTATCCTCAAAGAGATAGGCAGAGGTACACTCAGGGCATCTACGACTAGATGAAGACACCAAATCCCACAATGTGATAGGTGGCAAACCTATAGCTAACCGGGCATATGAAATCCAATCCCGAGCAATATTTTTTTTAGAAAATACAAATAACCACATTTTCTTTATGTTGAAGTCAAGTTCAGCTAGACCATAGAGACGATAGTTATTTGTTTATTTTTGTAACCAGTTAAAACCTTTACATAGTATAAATAAAACCGCTTTCAGCTGTTTTCAACCTATATAGGTATAGATATCAGTTGAGAGTTAGCATCGACGCCCAGCTTTTTAGCGACTTGTTTTTATTTATGATTTTTTTTGAAGTTTTCAGATAAAATTGTAATCTTTTTTTTATGACATTGGAAGGCAAACAACCAGACGGATTTCCTGATGCTAAGAAATTCACACCGCCTAGAAAAAACGAAGGTGGTATTGGTGCGTTGCCAACCTGAGGCCGGGATGTTAGGCCTCGAGGAAAAGTAAGTTCACCGGTTACCTTACTCTCCGAACCGGAACCCGTAATGAGGTTATGGCGGCAGGAATAGGTAAGGCGGTGGTACCAATCCGGGTGAGTCGCTGTGAAACTCTACCACCCAGTCAGAGGTCACGGTGTTAGTGACGGTAAGCCTATGCTCTCCTTTTACGAGCTGACTGGCAGGAAGACAGATGGTCTATTCTGCAAAGAAGCCCGGATCAACACGAGGAAAAATCTGAGCCACAAGATGAAATATCGTTAACTTATTCGAGAAAACATAGTGTACAGAGACACGACATTTTTACAACAGGTAAAGCTGTTTTAATGTAAGCGTGTTTGTCAGTTTGTTCCCTTAGCATACAAAATATAAAGAATTATTGATATAAGTTTTAGGAAGAGTATCATCTAAAATTAAAACTGCAAAATCAGACTCTAACTATTTAATTGGGTACCACGTCGCGATTTAATCATTATTTTTTCGAAAGTGAGCAAATGTTTGAATGTCGTCAAGATAAGTGGAACATTTATGCACTATGTTCACGCCAAATTCCCGACAAGGGAGGCAGAGCCAGGGCATCCACAATTAGCCGAAGACACTTTGTCCCACAATGTGATAGATAGCAAGCCTATCGCCGACCGGGCGATAATCCCGAGCATCATTTCTATAATATTAGAAAATTGGGAAACCCGCATTTTTTTTGTTGCCCGACCTGAAGCGCTAGACCACAGAGGCGATTTTTAAGCACTGTTAAGTATAAATTAAAAAACCAATAATCGAATCACGATAAAGCTAATACGAGACCACCTGACCTATCTTTTTAAAAAAATAACCATCAAAATCGGTTGGCTATTGACCTAGTAATCATGTAACAAACTTACAAAAAAAACAAATTCGAATTAAAAACCTCCTCCTTTTTTGCGACGGGCTAAAACACCTAAATTGTTTTGTGTCTTTATCATTTTAAGCATCTTATGATCTCTAAGGAATTTCAACAGATTTTAAATTAACATTCTGGGATCGAGGAAGAGCCAGACCGTCGTAGTTTTATAAGACATAACAAAAGTATCTCAGTAGATACTTCCAACACAGGAATGATGCTGACTCCATGATATATTCATATAATGTTTTAATCATCGACTATCTTAAGCTACGAGCGTAATTTTGTTCTACTTTTTGGAACAACATAAAAACCGCTTTATTTATAGCCAGATACTATATTTAAGAAATGTTGAGAAACATACAGATTTTACAAAATTACTGGTGTCTGGACAAGGAGCGGATGCATTGAATCCCGATCTATTTTGTCAAAATTACAAAGCAATTATTTTTGTTCAAGGAAGATCAGATTCTACCAACTGAATATTTCTTCAAGCAAGGCCGTCGTAAATACTCAGAACTTATTACACATTGAGCTTCTCGACACATTATGATATAAATAAAGTATATATTATTAAACAAAACTTACAGAATACTTTATTTTTTTATTTCGTTTCTCCATGCAACTCATAAACATGGTCACAGTTTCTATGCTAAGAAATAGCAATAGACTTTAGAAACCAAAGATGCTATAGGTCCTTCGCTGCCCTAGTGGGAAGAAAATTTCCCCGTCCGTGTCCGCTGAGTAGAATCTCTATTTGCCTCTCGGCCAGGCAGCACGTAAAAAGCGAGCCCAGGATAAGATATGACAAACAAGATCACTGGTAGTAGAGCTGAGCACCAATTTGCCAGGGTAGGTATTCACCGCGTCACCTTTCCTACATCCATATTGACTCTGTCATGTTGCAGTCTAGAGGGTAGGGAAGCTAATTGACTTGCACAATAGTCCTGGACTCAGTACTGGACATCTATGGTGTCTATAGGCCACAGCTGTCTCTTACCATTAGGATAGTCATGTGCTTGTTCTCTGATATCTAGCACAGAATCAACATCAATTTTATTTTCGTCTCTACAATGCAGTGACACAGTTCCTGCAGTGAGAGATAACACTAGACTATATGCACCATATATGTTATATGTACGTCTCTATCCCAGAGTTTACTGACCGCCCTAGTCACAAGTGTGTCTGAAACGTCAAATTTGTTTACTCTTCTGGTTGAACAAAAATCCTGACATATAACTATCCACTGGTAGCCTTTATTCTCTGACAAAAGTGTCTCATTTTTATAAGTGATAAACTAGATATGTGGCCTTCTAGTCACACAATTAGACCACATTAGGTTAACCGAAGGATTTTTGGTTTTATTGGATAGCGAAAATAGCATTTCAAAAAAACCATAAAGTCTTCTTAATATACACAATCACTTCTAGATTGAATATCTCAAAATATATTCCACCTCTTTCTATAATACAGCACTGGTTGTGAAGATAAAATGGAGAACAATACCCTTTGGTACCATTCATATGAAATACCTATTATAAATAGATATAGGGGCGTTAAGAAAAAGATGTTCAAATTTATAAACAGTGTTTATAACACCTGATAATTGATAAAAGATATCAACGCAAAAAAATGTAACTCGAATGGTTTTTCCTCTTTAATGTCATGGTGCGCTTACTCATTTTAATTATTTCAAATGGAATATTGTTTTCCACTTTGCTAAGTGAAATCCAAATGTCATTTGATTAACAAAATTCCTTATCATTAATTATTATTTGTAATAATTACAAAATAATAATTATTGTGTTTAGCTCAGTCATTATTGTAATGCTCAGCTTAAGCTCAACTCAGCTTATTATTTGTAATGGTGTTCAGCTCAAATTAAATATCTTTAATTACATGAACTGAATATTGTCTAAAAATTTTGACACCTATTTCGGAAAAAAACCTTATTTAAAAAACCAAATATTAAGCTGCTCGTTGGCTTTTTATTACTAGAATTTTTTTTATTAATTATTAGTATATTTTCGAATTGACATAATTCATAAACTATTAATGTTTTATGGTAATAAAAGTAAAGATTATTCACATGGTGCATTTGAGGTAGTACAGAAAGTTACTGAAGATAAACAGATATGATGTTGTCAACAGTAGAATCAAAAGTATATAATTTAATTTAAAGGTATGTAAATTAATATGAATTTAATAAAAATTCAAAAACATAATTAACTAAAATAATATAATAACAAAAGCAAACACTGTCAATAGAATAATGTAAGTGTTTCATGAAAATATAAATAAATCCACACTTTTAGTTATTAGTACAGTAAAGCGTCTAACTTGTTGATCCCAACTGAACGCTGGATAACCGACAAGGCCGCCATACATTAGCAGAAGGGTCGCTACGTCGAATTTATTAGACAGCTAAACACATAGCAGTTTTAATAGAATCGATATTGCCTTTGATCACGTAATCACTAGATTTAGATACAGATTATAGACAGTTATAGAAAATATTTTAGACATCCATGGATAACACAGACAGTCAGAATATATTGCCACCAGTGTTAATAACAATTTATTTCTAATATTATTCAATCGTCGTACATTAAACTTTCATGTTATTTTTAATTTCATAGATATGTAAGTAAAGTAAAAAACTACGTTCACGTCCATATCCTCGACTCCCTCTTCGGGCACAAAAAGAGCACCCACGACTAGCCGGAGATGCTGAGTATAACAATGTGATAGGTGGCAAGCTAATCGCAAACCGGGCACACATCCAATCCCGGGCAACGTTATTATTAGTAGAAATTTGAAGATTTTAACACATTTTCTAATTTTTTTTCTAGATATGAAAATAAATTACTAGAAAATACTGGCTATGTAACAGCAACTTGCGAAATTTGTCTTTATTTTGAATATGTGTTGCTAACCTCGCGGTTTTTTACACTGTCACCAGATTTTACCATATTGTCTTCGATCACGTAGTCAGTACTAGATTAAATATAACCTTCTATATAAATAAAATAGAGTCGAGTAATAACTCGGGTGTAAGTACTTATAACTCATGAATTCTTGGATCGATTTTTATAGGCCCCGAATTAATAAGTGCTAAAATATTTCATAAATAAGATCCGAAGTTTCCCAAGACAGCTAATATAACCAATAACGTTTTCCCAAAAAGGTAGGTGGAGGTATAACCAAGACACCCACGACTAGATGAGGAAACTAACACAACAGGAAAGCCTATCACCAACCGGGCACAAATCCAATCCAGGGCCACGTTTATAAAATTCGACAACACATTTTCGTTTTATTGCCCGACCCAGGGATCGAACTCGGGATCTTGTCAAGGCCAATAACATGTTGCACTTCATCAAGGAGTTGCTGAATAAGACAATTATTTAGAAGTTTATTATTTAAGAGTTTATTATATATTTGAATTGGCTACTTTACATTTTTTGGAAAATTATGATGGTTGCTGGTAACTAAAGCATAACCTTTGTTGGGCGGCATCAAAAGCAACAACTTTTATTTTACAACTTTTAGAATAAGTTTACCATCCTCTAACAAAATCGGATTAATTATGTATAGTAATCATTATTTGTATTAATTTTAAAGAAAGAAAAAATTTCGCCTGTCTGGGGCGAAATTTTTTCTTTCTTTAAAATTAATACAAATTTATCCCAAGCACAGGGCAAGTGCTAAAATAAAAATACGTTGTGAGAAACGAGAGTTATGGCCATTCTAAAATGTGAATTTCATCTGTAATAATGAACTCATTTGGTGGGTACTCAGAATTGTGTATCTATAGGACATAACTACCCGCGTTAACGGGTTAGAAAGGAATTAAAAATTTCGCCACGGGACTTGAATCCTCAGTAGCTCAATTGGTTAGAGCATTCGTCGGCTTGAGACGAAAGGTTAAAGGTTCAAATCCTGTCTGGGGCGAAATTTTTTCTTTCTTTAAAATTAATACAAATTTATCCCAAGCACAGGGCAAGTGCTAAAATAAAAATACGTAGTAATCATTATTTTATTTTATATCTTAGAATTTCATTTTCTATAAATCACCATCAAGAAATCTGTCTAGGTTATGAAAACGACGGAAATTTCGACGTAAAAGCTTTTCATCATATTTTAGTTTTACCGTGGCTCAGAGGCTTTTCGGCCATTACTTAAAAGGTAAAGAATTTGCCAATCACCCGTAAAATTTACTATAATTTGCTTAATTAAGCGCATAATTAGATTTTATGGGATAAGAGCTTCGTCTATAGTGACGACTATAGTGATCGAGAGAAAAAATGGTCGAAGTTGTTTATATTGAGCGAAATTAGCCAATTTTGGTGGTATTTTGTATAATTTTCTTCAGTGAAAGTGCACAAATGAAATAATAATGAAGAAATTAGCGTATTGTGTATTTCCTCGTTGCCGCTAAATTTCACTATGTAAACTTGAGTAATGAAACCACCGCTTTACCCAAGACCCTGACATGACTTATTGGCGACGTATGACATATCATAATTGAATCCCGATTTTGGTGAATTTGATACAAATTTCTACTTGACTAATGGCAATATGCTCACACGAATGTCAAAACCTAAAGAAAGAAAGATTTTAGGCCAGCAATTTAGGGTCTGTATGACAAAGAGCACATATCTCTCTTAGTGTAAGAGTGAGTGAGAGCAAGGTGGCCTCAAGACTTCATATATGTTGTAGATGCGTTACTGACCTGTGGCCGATGCGTTAGGCCTGATATGAAAGGCTACCGGTTTCCCACTAGACCTGTAGCGAATTATAAACATTTATTTAATTACATTCAATAAAATATTTTATCGTATTTTTTATGGTATTGAAAGTCAAACAAGCAGACGGATTTCCTGATGGTAAGAAATTCATGCAACTTAGAGACACTGATGGCGGTAATGATGCGTTGCCAACAGGTCGGGATGGTAGGCCAAGAGCAGAAGTAAGTGTACCGGTTACCTTATTCTCCCAACAGCAACACGTCAACAGCAAGCACTGACGTTAAGGCGGCAGGAATAGGTGATGATACCGATCCGGGCGAGTCGGTGAGAAACTCTACCACCTAATGAGATGTCACAGTCACAGGCAGATGCAAAGAAGCCCGAACCAATTCGGGGTAAATTCTTCATTCATTCATAATTCATTAAATGTTTTTGGTTTTAAATGTATAATACAATAATGAGCTAGTACCGTGCTCAACAGTACCTCAAATGACACATCCAATTCCAATTTTAATGATTAAGATTCAAGAGTAACCCTAACTAGTTTGCATCTATAATCGTGAGTTTAGATTTTTTTTTGCCCCTAGGTCTAGCAGTGCAGGTGTTGGACTTGACTGCATGAGGCCCTGGGTTCGAACCCCGGGTCGGGCAACAAAAAGAAAATTTGGGTTTTCCAATTTTCTAATAATAAAAAAAGTTCCTCGGGATTGGATATAATATGTGCCCGGTTGGCGATAGACAAGCCACCTATCACATTGTGGAACTTAGTGTCTTCGACTAGTCGTGGGTGCCCTCTGCCTACCTCTTCGGGGATATGGGCATGAAGATACTCTTTGTTAGATACTAATAAATAAAAGTAAATACCTATTGCAGTGTACCATAGTGTAGCAGAATCAAGCATGTTTGTTCAGCTAGCGCGCAAAATTACCTGAAAGAAAAAAAAAACTATTAAATTGCTTACTAAAACATAGTAATACTTGAATATACCTATACTGGAATGCATTCAATAAACACCCTGACCCAGAAATAAAAACATGTAAATGTTCATCTCGTAAATGTCTGCTCTCGTTCGAATTACTCTCGCCTCTGTAGTCTAGCAGCGGTCCAGGTGTTGGACTTGACTTCATGAGGTTCCGCGTTTTATTCCCGGGTCAAGCAATAAAAAGAAAATATGGGTTTCCCAATTTTCTAATAAAAAATTGGCTCGGGATAGGATGTGTGCCCGGTTGGCGATAGGCTTGCCACCTAGCACATTATAGGACTTACTGTCTTCGGGTAGTCGTGGGTTATGCCTCTGCCTACCTCTTCGGGGATATGGGCATGAAGATACTTACTTATAATTTATTACTCAAATACAAACGAAATATTAAAATTTAATCTGGGTTGCATTTCGTTGGTTACGGACTCCTAAAAGTGATGCTTTTGAAGTGTCAATTAAACCAACTTTTGACAGTGTTATGTACCTCGCTGCAATGACAGGGGTGTTGCACGTTATTCAAACACGCTAGCTAGTTGCACACTGATTTATTTGAATTAAGCATAACTGCGGCTCGCAGCCCGCGTAGGTACTATGCATATATAACAATCCCTTCCCCTTAAAATGCCTAACCCCTTATCAACTTAAACTAACTTAATCTAGTTAGCCCTAACTTAAACTATCTGTTGGTCCTCATCATGATCGCTGTCTCTGTAAGGGACGGGCGTGGAGAAGATGGGTGAGATCACTCGCCGCCTTCGGGTTATACTGGCGCCACAAGTAGATTCTGGCGGTGTCGATACGACACTCATCTCCGACTCTTCTTCTTCCACCGGCTGAGATGCTGGGCCACAGGTGGCAGCCAGAGGCGCCAGGTCAGGTACATTACTTGGGTCCCAGTTGTCCTCGAGTGGTAACGTGTCAAATCTTTTTCTTATTTGATCTACGTGCCTAGTGACCTCACATTGTGTATGTGGCACGTATACTAAATATATGCTGTTCCCAATTTTTTTCTAATTATACCTCGGATCCAACAGGGTCTTTTATTGTTAACGTGTTTAGTTATCCAAACCG